>BPTQ01000006.1:275463881-275578145 GCA_019973895.1 Chrysanthemum seticuspe | reverse complement strand
TAATAATTGTTAATTAGTAAATTCAGGTGATGTCTTTTACATTTGCTTATGTAATTTTTTGTATACTTTAATTTGAATATGTATTTATCATATGTTAAATAGTCAATTTCAAAATACTTTTGTTCACAAACATTTTCATGATCTGTTTCTCACTTACAAATGGCTTTTTGAAGCCTAATTTTCAATCAATTCTTATGTGCAGCAAAATATTGATCTCCAAACATAATAAACAACTTTTTTTTGTTTATTTTTTTTATTGTATACTTATTTGCAACAGTTATATCTGTAGGGTTTTGATTGAAATTTGACATTCGTGGTTGCACGCTTTGCTTACTCAGATTACATTGTTTTCTGTAAGTGGGAGTGCTGTTGATAATGGACAACTCTGTTTCATTTGTTTTATCTATAAATTAATGCTTTAGGATTTGTGAATGTATGTGTCTTTTTATTTGTTCCTAACAGAATTTCAAAAACATGGCAGACTTTCACTGCCTTGCTGAACTTGGATTGGCATGTCATAGCCACGTTTTGCAAGATCAGATGGTTTTGTTCTTTGAAAGGGAGGTTCTAGCTGTACGTGAATGGGAAAGCATGCTGCGTGGGCGTTGTTTAGAAATTGGAACGGGCGTTGCATATTTTGAAAACCTCATTCAAGAGGTTTTGCAGCAACGCGGTAGCTTGGTTGTTCGTGATTCAGTTAGATTTTTTAGAAATGTTCAAAATCACTTACGTTGTAATCAATCTGCATTTCAGTCTTTGTTACGTGAAGCCCATGTTGCACTACGTGATGCTGCTGGGTATATCAACAGTATTCGCTCTTTATAATGTTTCTTTATGTGTATTTTTTGGATGTCGTAATTGTTCTATTTGTTGTTCAATTGAATGTTGTTATTGTTATTCTCCTTGTTATATGTGGCAACTGTATCCTATTTTTATCCCTTTAATAAAACTAAGTTTTTGTTGTTGTTATCATTCGTCTATACAATTATTAACAATGACCATACATGCAACATCATCATAATCATGTAATAAGTGTAATTGTTAAAATTTTTTACACCAAAACAATTTTACAACAATTGGGAAAAAGGGAGTTACCCAAACGTTGACCAATTAAGGCTTCAACCCAAGACCTCATGACACTTTTTGTGTTTACACACACAATCGCAACCATCATTGCCGTTGGGTTTTTTACCGTTTACTAATGCAACATTTAATAACGTAATTTTTTTTTGCTTTAAGCTTATTTTGGTTATAGGTAGAATACAACTTAATGGAAGTTGTGATTTGAAAAAGTAGTATTTTTCAAATAAAATTATTAAACAAAATTATTCTTAGATTACGTATGAAAATCCTGAAAGAAACAATCATGTCAATATCTTTGGGAAGTGGAAGCAACTTGCCGCATTATGTGGATTTTCTTACACCAAGATTATTCGCTTCAAGTATATATCCAATGGTGAAGATTTGGATGTTGAACACGGCAAAAACACACAATTTCCAATATTCCATATTTGCTAAAAATTAACATGGACGTGTTTAAATGTTCCTCCGTATGGTTAAATATGTTTAAAACAAACTACTTTATTTGGTATTTTGTGTTTTGTAATTAAGAGATATGTTTTGTGATTATCATTAGGTATGTTCAAGAAACTTATGTTAAATATTAATTATGTGGTATTTAGTTTGCTTTAATTTTTAAGCTTGTAAATCCAAATATATGAATTATTAACTATATTTATGTTCTAATTAATAGTTCCACTATCTTTTATTTTATTTGCCATGATTTTTAAAAAGTAACATACATATAGCTAAATAAACAAATGTTTCCTACAAATTTTTACAACAAATATGCCTCCTACAAATACACTATATACACACATATATGCTTTTATTTTATTTATGTTTCCTACAATATATATATTTTTTAATTTTTTTTTTCATTACAAAAAACTATACTTTGTTAGCTATAAAATATTATTTATCATATTATATTCAATCTTTTTCAAGTAGTTAAAACACATTAAAAGACACACACATAAACATAACGACACTTTGATTCAGATACTCCGGCGTACCAATTTCGATCATGAATGACGAAAGGTAAATGTTACAACAAATGAATATTTTAGATTGCATTACATTGTTAGTGTGTATGTTATATGAAGTTGTAGATGTTGATTGTTGTTTAAAAGTTACACAAATTTAAATCAATTAGTTTTTAAGTAGAAAATCAAAGATCAAAAGTTGATTTTGATCTTTATATACGCATATGTTTATAGTTATGAAGTTGCATGTTGCTTTATAGTTGGTTTAATAAAACGCCCAAATATAATTTAGGGTTAAGATTATGTTATATACTGAATCAAGATGTTAATATCTTTTTAAAATACAGTAATTTCTGATTGTATAATCAAAAATATAACCAACTTTCTTTCTTCATACTTACCTATAATTATATGTAGGATAATGGCTATGGAATTTATTGTTCGTATTAATCGGCAAGGATTTCCTGCAAAACAGGTTCTTATCTAAAATAATTCATGATATCAGTAAAATTTAATGTGTCTGTTTAACCCTTTAAAAACATGTTTTATGTTTGTATACAGTATCTTCCAGATGTGTTTACTGAAAAATGTTACACTGGTAACAATCATGTTTACTTGACAAGTAGAGAGAGAATCAGTGTTAAAGTTGAAATACTCAAAGTTCGTGGTAACAAATACGAATTGACCGGATATAGATGGTCCCAGTTATGTTTTGCATTCATACCAACTGATGCTGAGACATTACACTTTGTGCAAGAAGGGGACGATTCGTATTATGTGACCAGCTACGATGCAAATGGATATGAAACAGGTAGTTATGAGGCAATAGTTGGACGGCCTAGCAGGTATTTGAGTAGGATTGTCCCTCAACATGACATGGTTCAGGTATTTATCCTTCCTACGTACATTTTGTTTTTCAATTTTGTATAATTAAACAGAATTATTCAAATTATAGAAAACTACAGATACTTCCAGTTGATTTCCTACCGGGTTTAAAGAAAAAGGACCACATCAAAATTATTGTTAACAAACGTAAGTACAACGTTGTTGTCAGACGTCAAAAAGATAATCGAAACAAAGGTTGTTATCAATATATTATGTCTGAGGTTGGTTGGAAAAATATTGTTGAAAGATTCAATCTTAGAGTAGGCGATTATGTAGTCTTCATGAGGGAGAGGAACAACTACTTACGTTTACAGGCGCTTAATATGGTTGGTTGTCCAATAACTGATTGCCATTTTCTTGGAGCTACAAAACTAAGAAAACACCAACCCAACCTTGATTTTTGGGAACAGGGTATGACATGTTAAACCTTTCAATACTTAAAAGACTAAATGTAATGATATATCAATTAAGTTTTAAGTGGTTTATTGTCGTTTATTATTACAGCTGATGATAGAATGAGGCATCAATGTTTTTGGGATCAACACATGGATCACTTTGGTGAAAAAACACATTCTTTTTATGTGCCTTATGAAGATACCATAGACAGACAACGACTTGTAAGTAGTTATACCTTATTTTTAATTGATTCTGATGTCAACCTTAATAACATATTATTCTAATTATTACACTGAATTGCAGTGCATACCAGCTTATTTCCTTGACAAACATCCAATGCATACTTATAAAAATTGTTTCATAAGACACAAAGACATAGTATATAAGATGCGTATAAAAATGGTACTTCACCTAGAAAATCCTGATCGAACAAACCATGTAAACATCCATGGGGAATGGAAGAAGTTTGCTAAAGTTTGCAAATTCAAGAAGGAGAAAATGCTAAGGTTCAAGTACATGTTCGATCTGCAGGAGTTGAATGGTCCTGACACAGGTGTGTTCCCTGTGTTTCATGTATGTTAGAAAACGATTTGCAGGAATACTTTGGTTATCTTTTGGGCACAACAAATGCTTTTACTCTTTTGTAATTTGGTACATTAAAGCAAGTGTTTAATGTTCTACTTTGGTCATATGTATTCTTAAGTAAGACTATGCTTTCAGTTGTAAGGTATTATATGTAAGCTGATATATATTTTAATGAATGTCTTTGATTATCAAACAATTGGTTAGTATTATGCAGTTTATTTGTTTATTAAAGGAAATGGATTCCATGTGTTTCATAACATATTCAAACTAATAATTGCAAGGTTGCATATATATTAAAATTTTTGAAGAACCATAAACATATTAAAAAATGTAACGTAATACTTGTCAAATAATAAATTAAAACAAACTCAACTGTGTAAACTTAATACCAAATTCAAATTTATCGAATAATAACCTAAATAATAATATGTTTGTAAAAAACAAAAACTAAAACAATAGATGGTTTATAAATAAGAATAAAATAGATAGGATAAATAAGATGCATTGCATGCTCTATGCATCATTGTCTTCTATATCATATGTTTGCATCTTTTTCTTTGCTTGAACATTTTCCTCATTAACACAATCATTGTCTGTTAACTCTTCTATTCCACGATTTCTTTTTTTCAAAACACCAACTGGATCAATCATACTAACAACAACTTCTTTACCTACAACACTGCTTGCATTCTTTGCAGATATAGGAGTGTCTATTTCAGCATTCTGCAATGTACAACAATTACTAAGTCAGTTTGACTTTCTTGGTATAAAATAAACAATTGAAAAGTGTATTTAATCAATAATGTATAATACCTCCTCCATATGAGTTGTTGATTTTGTATTTAAATTCTCAGCAACTTTTAAATGATTTTCTGCATTCTTTCCAATGCCTTCTAAATCACTTAAATCATATGAACCATCTTCAATATCAACATGAGGAGTATCTAAATCTTCTTCACCAATAACAGATTCTTCAATATCATGTTCATTATCATCTGAGACATTGTCGGAATTCAAACAATAATCTTCTTTTTCAGAATCAGCTTCCTCATTGTCAGAATCATCGTCACCATTGCCAAACTCATCTACATTATCATCTAAATCACCTTCATTATTGTGTAACACATCATTTGCATTGTCTGAAAATTCTTCCATATTGTATTCCTCATCTTCTACATCCTGTCATGTGTTACAATTCCAATTTATATTTAAAACTATTATATACAATTTAACTTTATAATAAAGACTGGACAATCACAAAGTAATTTAAAATGCTAATATACATACCTCTTCATCTAGGAAACCATTTTTGAAATACATGATCTTGTCAACATCATCAGTCGCCTTTTCAGTTCGATAGATATGACTGTTGTTGCTGTGGTTAAATTCAGAATACTTAATTTTAAATAGATATTGTTTGCCGATAATCTGGTTAATTTCATCTGGGAAGTATTCTTCAGGGTCCATGCCATGCTTGTCCATAATTTGCCACGCATACAAATTAATCATCTTGTGTACATTGTTATCAAATAAAACCACCTGTGCAGTCCACTATCATCAACAATACGCACAATGATCTTGAACCTAAAATAAACAAATCATAATGTTTTAGTATTTCAATAATTAATCATAATTTTATATATTCAAATAATAATTAAAACACAATGTTATTAATACCTCGATGCAACAGCATAGGTTTCACCGTGTTTCTTACAGAACCACAATTGCTTCTTGTTTCGATTATTCATTCCACCTTTTGAAGAAACTGCGGTTACTCTTGTGTTACATTCTTTACACGCTGTATACGTCCAACCATTTTCATATTGGATGCTATGCACAGTAGCATAAACAACACAACATGTATCCTGCATTTTCCATAGTTTTATTTATCATAATCAAATACTATATTATGACAGATGTATTATGCTTTTTCATAATTAAATAAATGACCTAAAATACTATTATCTTACCGGTTCAATACTTCGGATCATACCAACAAATCTCTTTAAACAACCATGCATAAATTCTGCAGGTGTAACAACAACTTTCTCTTGATTGTGCAACTGGATCTTGAATTCATTTGCATTATATCCTTCTTGTGATTCGTACCTTGTATGTTTCAAAAATATATTACATACAGACTTAAAGATAAATTCATATTTATATGACAACAGAAATAGTATAGTTATTGTAAAAACCTTTTCCGGAATAACAATAACGGCGGAATCTTCCAGTTAATAAAAATCCTACTTCCAAATAACGCATTATGCACAGCTGGTTTATCTGATTTTGTACAAACAACATAAAAACAAAAAAAACAAACACAAAAAATATTATATTAACAAAAACAATACTATTTTACTGTCTTGCAAAATATTTGTAAATAAATTCAAAAACAACTTACTGTCCCAATATTTGACCTTCCCAAGCATCAAAAGGATGTCTATATGACCAATTTCTTCCAACTTGTTTTCATAATCATTCCACATTAACGCCCAATTATCCTAAAAAGTGCACTCAAGTCTGTAGGATCTGCATAATATCATATAAATAAGAGTGAATTACATAATTGGTCCTTGTGGTTTGTTGAAAATTGCAGAAAATGTCCCTGTGCTTTTTTTTCAGTGCGTTTCGTCCCTGTGGTTTACAAATCTTAAGGATTTTGTCCCTCGTCCAAAAATGTCCGTTAAGTGTCTTGCGCTGTTAGTCCTTCGTTAGTGCAGTCCGTTAAGTGTTTTGCATTGTTAGTCCTTCGTTAATAAATTTTGCACCGTTAGTCCTTATATTTTAAAATATAGTTTTCCCCAATTAGTCCCTCCGTTAATAACCGTTTTTGTCCGTTTTTATCCGTTTTCGTTCGTTTTTTATCCGTTTCCCCCCGTTTTTTTACGTTTTTCGTCCGTTTTCTTTCGTTTTATATAGTTTTTGTCCATTTTTCTTACGTTTTTATCGGTTTTCATCCGTTTTTCTCCGTTTTTCTTACGTTTTTCTTAGTTTTTTGTCCGTTTTTCTTATGTTTTGTCTTTTTTTATTTTGTTTTGTCCGTTGTTCTTACGTTGTGTCCGTTTTTCGTACATTTTTATCGGTTTTTCTTACGTTTTTGTCCGTTTAAAAAAAAATTGAATAAAAAATTTCAAAAAAAAAATTTGAATAAAAAAAATATTTTTCAAAATATATATATTTTTTTTAAAATATGTCCGTTTTTTTTCAATATTTTTCGGAAAATTTTTAAGATTTAAAAAAAATATATTTGAAAAAAAATATTTTTCGGAAATTTTTTTCAAATATTATTTTAAACGGACAAAAATATTTTCTGAAAAAAAACGGTAAAAAAAATTTCCGAAAAATATTTTTTTTCAAATATATTTTTTTAAAAAATCTTAAAAAATTTCCGAAAAATATTGAAAAAAAACGGACATATTTAAAAAAAAAATTATATTTTGAAAAATATTTTTTTTATTCAAAATTTTTTTTTGAAATTTTTTATTCAAATTTTTTTTAAACGGACAAAAACGTTAGAAAAACCGATAAAAACGTACGAAAAACGGACAAAAACGGATGAAAACCGATAAAAACGTAAGAAAAATGGACAAAAACTATAAAAAACGAAAGAAAACGGACGAAAAACGTAAAAAAACGGGGGGAAACGGATAAAAAACGAACGAAAACGGATAAAAACGGACAAAAACGGGTGAAAACTATTATTAACGGAGGGACTAATTGGGGAAAACTATATTTTAAAAAATAAGGACTAACGGTGCAAAATTTATTAACGAAGGACTAACAGTGCAAAACACTTAACGGACTGCACTAACGAAGGACTAACAGCGCAAGACACTTAACGGACATTTTTGGACGAGGGACAAAATCCGTAAGATTTGTAAACCACAGGGACGAAACGCACTGAAAAAAAAGCACAGGGACATTTTCTGCAATTTTCAACAAACCACAAGGACCAATTATGTAATTCACTCTATAAATAAATACATTTACATTGTAAAATTGTATAGAATATAGATATTATATTAAAGTTTTCATTTACTCAGCATCTTCAATAACAATTGTTCTGCGGATTTTTGGACCACCATGGTTGTTCACACCTACAATTTTCCCAATAGCAACCACTGTTCCAATCACATCTGTTCAATAACAAAGGTTAATGTTTTTGTATTTAAAATAGTAAATAGGAATAACTATTATAAGTAGGTGTCAATGAAATCCATACCAACACAATCATGATCATGATACTCATTCACAGGGTCTAATATACGGGAAAATGGCTCATATATAAAACCAATGACATTATCATTTATTTGCTCAACACGCGTAACATTAGTCCCTTTGAAAAAAGATATTTTCCATCTGTTTGGTAACAATGGTAACCTTCCACCATTTTCCGCCACACCAAAGTTAGATAATATATAGCATTGCCCTTCTTGAAGCAGAGGCTCAAATTTAAACATTAATTCTTTTTTGATGTAAATCTGGATTCGGTTGTCCTGGATATACATTGTTAAAAATTAGTGGTCATTTATATTAATTTCATTAAATATAAAAAAAACAAAAATAAAACACTTACCTCTAGATCTTGGAAAACACATTCCAAACTATATGGATCATGTTCTTCATTTAATTTGTGAGAATGCCAAATAGAAATACATCTTCCTTTGATTACCATATTTGTAGCCATAGGATTAACGTTTCTTATCGGAGTTATGATTCGATCCTTCAGTCTTTCATCTATATATTTGTAAAGATTAAAAATATAGCAAACAAAATTTAAACAACAATGTAAATTATACTAAAATATAAGAATATACCTGATGAACCACTTCCAATAGAGGAAGTATGGATTCCATTACCCTTTTTTGAATAAGATTGACCTGTTATGAAACAATAATATCATAAAAACTTCTTTACTACCTGTAGCTTATGCATCATTTAAAGTCTGATTGATTTATTTCTTCTTGTTAAAATAATCATTACTTGTTCCTATTAAACTAAAATATTAGGATATACCTGCTGAAGCACTTCCATTGGAGAAACTATGCATTCCATTGCCTTTTTTAGAATGAGATTTACCTGTTGCAAATTATTGTTATATATCAAATGCATTTACAAAATAACTTATATTTCAAAATCAGTAAAACACAAACCATAAGACGAAGACTTAGGTGTCTCTGAATAGACTTCTTGATAACCAAATTTAGAATTTCTTGACTTCAAATAAGCAGCACTTCCAGGATCTTTTTGCTGATTCCTAATGTATTCCATCCTTTTAAAGTTCACAGTATTGTAATCAACTGAGCCTTTTTTACCAACTGCTACATATATACAATATATAAGTACCAACTCATTCATAATATAATATATGTTTCTATTTAAAAAAATATTGTACCTTTTTCTGATCTTCCACAATCAACAATGTTAGATATAGACTTATTAGCAGGTGTGTCACTTTGTGAGATATCATAAGATGTCTGAGACTTTAAACATGGTACTTGCTTTCCAAAATTTTTGGCAATTGCAGGTTTAACTAAGACAAATAACTCAAAATCAAACACTTATATTATCAAATTTTAAAAACAATGCACAATATAAAAACTCAAATCAGGTTTACCCTTTGATGCCATTGAAACAGTCTGCACATGGGTTCCAGATCTTTTTCCGGGTGTGTCACTTTCAAATAACGACATATCACAAACACTCTTATCACCTAATGGTGCAGCAACTGTTCAACAAAGGTACCAAAATTACAATCAACAATGTTAGATATAGACTTATTAGCAGGTGTGTCACTTTGTGAGATATCATAAGATGTCTGAGACTTTAAACATGGTACTTGCTTTCCAAATTTTTTGGCAATTGCAGGTTTAACTAAGACAAATAACTCAAAAACAAACACTTATATTATCAAATTTAAAAAACAATGCACAATATAAAAACTCAAATCAGGTTTACCCTTTGATGCCATTGAAACAGTCTGCACATGGGTTCCAGATCTTTTTCCGGGTGTGTCACTTTCAAATAACGACATATCACAAACACTCTTATCACCTAATGGTGCAGCAACTGTTCAACAAAGGTACCAAAATTGTGTTTGGTTTTCAATTCAATTGTAACAATACCAAAAATATCTACAATATAGAACATTAATATTAACTACCTGTAGAAGGATCTCTAATTGTGCTTGTCTCAATTGTATCCTTAATCTTATCTGTGTTATTTCAGAATAAAAGGTTATAAACATGTATGCAAAAACATAAAACACATAAACGTGCAACACTAATAAAACCTTATAAACATGTATGCAGATAAACACAAAAGCTTTAATTATACCTAACTATGTAAACCTTATGTAAAACTTATAAACATGTATGCACTATGTAAACATGGTTATATAGAATGTAATATTAGAAACACATAAAACACAGAAACGTGGAACACATAATCTAACTCATAACCAAAATAATTTTACAGATACCATAATAACTTCTTTATTACCTGCAGCTTCTGGATCAACATTACTGTCTTTAGTTCCTGTTTTCTTGTTAAGATCCAAAAAATTTGTTCCTGTAAATTCATTAATAAAACAAATAAAAAACAACAGCATCAACATCTTATACATTCTAAAAACATACAACTTGTTCCTATTAAACCATAAGCCAAGTAAAAAACCAAAACAAAAACATCAACAGAAGAATAAACCATATAATACTCGTAGTTGATAAAGGTTTTTAATTAAATAACATGTTACAAATTCTTAAAAACTCAAACTTGTACCTGATGAAGTTTTTGTAGCCAATTTCTTACCAACACGTTTTTTTGATCCTTGAACATTCATTACTGCAAAATACAAAACGTATAAACTAAACACATACATAATATAAAAACAAAACAATCATATTTAGTTTTTTAAATTCAAATATCTAACTACTAAACAACCTGAATGTTCAACACTCATTGACTTAGCTTCTTTGGATTTCTCAGAATTGTTATTGTGCTTGGCAGTTGAAAGCCTCTTTGAGAACCTCTTGGACTCCATATTCGACATTGAATATTGACGAATACAGAATATGTAATTGTGTAAACCATTGTAAATAATGGTGTATATATAGTGTCAAAATGATTTCATACCAAACTTATCATAATCTTATTTTAAGTAAATATCAACACACAAACACAATCCTAAAACAATACAGATTCCTAAATATTTTATTAAATCCGAAATTTATAGAGCTAATTATATATTATAGAATGCAACATAATTATCAAAATAACTTGTAGCCTAATTGGTAAACACATAAGTTATTAATGCTACTCTTCAAAACAACCCAAGTTCAAATCTTACTAATGACATTTTTTATAAAAACGAATTTTGGAAAAATAATAATAAAAATTAATATAAATTATATATTTAAACCGAAATTATTAGTTATATTAATAGTTGGATTATTAAATTGCTTAGGTGGACATAAAATGTCTAGGTGGCATTAAAATGATTATGTGGCATTGAGGTGGCATTAATGCAAAATGCCTCATGTTATATATAATATAGAGATATATATAGGGTAGGGTTAAAATGAAAAGTTTTTTATAATGAAAAGAATGAGAAGGCATGTGGAGGTGACATGTGTCACCTTTGCCACATCACCATGCCATGTCATGTGTCACCCCCCCCCCCCCCCCCCCCGCCCCCCGAAATTTATTACTGCATCGCAGTTATAAAAATACTGCATCACAATCATAATTGTGATGCAGTAACTTATAATCTTAATGCAGTAAAATCATGATTATGATGCAGTAACTTTATAACCATAATGCAGTAACTTATAACCTTAATGCATTAATAAGTTTTGGTGCACTTTATTATAAGTTACTGCATCATAGTTAATAGTTAAGTGCATCAATTATGATGCACTAAAATCAAGGTTATAACCTTAATGCACTAAAATCATGATTGTGATGCAGTAACTTTATAACTGTGATGCAGTAATTTATAACCATAATGCACTAAAATCATAATTGTGACGCAGTAACTTATAACCTTAATGCACTAATAAGTTTTGGTGCGTCTTTATTATAAGTTACTGCATCATAGTTAATAGTTAAGTGCATCAAGTATGATGCACTAAAATCAAGATTATAACATTAATGCACTAAAATCATGATTGTGATGCAGTAACTTTATAACTATGATGCAGTAATTTATAACCTTAATACACTAAAATCATGATTGTGATGCAATAACTTTTATAACTGTGATGCAGTAAAAAAAATTTGCGGGAAAAAAAAAATTTGCCCCAAAAAAAAAAATTTTTTGGCGAGAAATTTTTTTTTTGGCGGGGGGTGGGGGTGGGGTGGGGTACGGTGATGTGGCAAATGTGACACATTTCACCTCCTTCTTTTCATTCTAAGAAACTTTTCATAATAACCAAAACATATATATATATATATATATATATATATATATATATATATATATATATATATATATATATATATATATATATATAAATATATATATATATATATATATATATATATATATATATATATATATATATATATATATATATAAATGGTAGTTGGCGGGACCATCTCATGCCCGTTTACCTTTTGGTACCTGCTATCCTACCCAACAAAGGACGTATGCACCGGTAAATTACCTGTTACGGACACCAGTCCCATGCTGGGGGTCGAACCCCCGACCTCTCAGTCGAACATGGTATGGGCCGTATTTTTACGGTAGTTGGTGGCCAACTGCGCTAGGCAGCTGGTTTTATATATATATATATATATATATATATATATATATATATATATATATATATATATATATATATATATATATATATATATGAGGATGCAAATATCAATCATGACCGTCTGACCGTCTATCAGAGGCAAAACTCTTTGGGGGTAGGGGATGGTCCCGACTCCCCCAAAATATGTGGCACCTAGTGTAAATATTATAGGTTTTAGAGGTAATTTAGTTGAGGTAACAAACAAATATCCGATTCAGCCTTCTTAAAATAAATGATCAAGTTCCGCCACTGCCGTCTATCTATATAAATATCAATCATGACCGTCTATCTAGGTTAGTTTCGTTTTAGATCTATGTAATTTTGCACTTAGAAATGAAAAAGAATATTTTTGTATAACATTAACAGGTCTTGACAAACATATCTGTAAGGGTTACGGGCTACAAGCCTCCAACATGATCAGTTCCATTTTTGACAATATGATTTTCATTTAGTGCATTTTGTATTCAAAAGTTTTAGAGGAGAGTTATTTTAAATATCAAACTGTTTTTTATATACCAAGAGACTCATCTTCATCATTCATCTAAAAATAAATCAATGGCTGAGATTAAAAACATTTTATTATTTCACCTATTTTTTATAATTTAAATATCTCTTAAACCGTTAATCGTTAAGCAAAAATAATTACCCATCGCGACAAGCATTTAATTATTTTTCTATAGACGGGCACTTTGATATACTTTCGAAAAAAGAAAAAAAAAATCGTTTTTTTTCACAAGCTTATTTGTTTTTCTTCGAAACTGGAATTGCATGAAATATCATATATGATTTAACACTAATTTGAAGATCACGTGTGATATTAGTGTTAAATCACATATGATATGTAATATCATATGTGATACTAGTGTTAAATCATATATGATAAATCACATATTATATACATATCATATATGATTGTGAAAAAAAAACGATATGTATATAATGACATACAAAGTTGGTCAGTTTCTTATTGAAATATTTTTAACACTTTTGACATACAGGTTTTAATCCAAAAAAAAAAAGAAATATATATATATATATATATATATATGTATATATATATATACTTTTGACATACAGGTTTTAATCCAAAAAAAAAAAGAAATATATATATATATGTATATATATATATATATATATATATATATATATATATATATATATATATATATATATATATATATATATATATATATATATATATATATATATATATATGATTTAACACTAATATCACATGTTGTATTCAAATTAGTGTTTAATCATATATGATTTTTTCATGCAAATTTTAGTAACGTAAAAAAACGATTTTTTTTTAAAAAAGGTGAAAGAACACGAAAAAAAAAATTTGTCGAAAATATATCAAAGTGCCTATCTATATAAAGATAATTAAATGCTCGTCGTAATAGTATATTTTTTTCGCTTGACGATTAACGGTTTGAATAATTACACTTCTTTCAAACCAAGTAGTCAAACATTTATTTGAGTGAAAAATTGCAAAAGTATATGGGATGTACTATTCTCACCCTCCCTACTTCGGAGGGTTTGTACTTTTATTCTATTTGTCCCCCATTTGTTTCAGTACAACACAGTTTTCTGTCAGTTTCTGTTCCGTATTTCTGACAGTTTTAAGCGTTTGACTTATTAAACTTTATATTTTATGTTCCGCAATTTCAAGATTATAGTTTTTTGATATAAACAAAATTATAAAAATAAAAAATAAATAAATAAAAAAAAAATGCAAAAAAGTAGGGAGGGTGAGAATATAAGAATTAGGGGGTAGTAATATCTTGTCCCAAAATATATATGAGGTGAATTATCTATGGGAGGGTTTGCAATGATTGGACACATCTCCGGGTTGTACGTTGTGCATCACGGATTGTACGGTTTGACTAAACCCCTATGATGTGACAATATCGGGAGGGTTCCTATATCACATCTCAATATATACATGTACTTATCTATGAGGATCCAAATATCAATCATGACTGTCTATCTAGTTTTACATGTATTAATGTGTAATCAGTGGTCGCAAATCTACAAATAAGATAGGTTAGTATTAAACTTTTATTTATTATTTTCTTTTTTACATAATGTATGCAAAATCAATAATTATTAAGAACCATCAACAAGAACACTGTTATCTTTTAGTATTACTATTAATTTAAGAGAATTCAAATGCATAAAGTATTTCAAGGAATTGACTCTATTTTAAATCCATATAACTTTATTTTATTTTAAATACTTTTGTAATAGTTTATCACAAAAATAAGTTTTTGAAAGACTTTATATATTGAAAATACTCTTTACTCTTATTCATAAAGAAGCATTAATGAGCAGTGAAAAATTATAGCCGTCACCTTAACAAAAACTAAATTATAATAATTACACTTTTGTCAAATCGAGTATACTTTTCTGTCATACATTGATTTGAGTAAAAAAAATACAAAAGTATATATATGTATAGGTACGTATCTATGATTATGCAAATATTAATCATGACCGTCTATCTAGTTTCAAATGGATTAATGTGAAATCAGTGGTCTCCAATCTAAAGATAAGATGGGTTAGTCCATTTTTTTATTTTTTTTTATTTTTTTTTATTTAGATTTAACATTGATCTATGCAAAATCAATAATTATTATGAACCAACAATACTGTTATCTTTAGCATCACTACTAAATTAAGAACATTCAAAATGCATAGTATTTCAAAGACTTTTTCTTATAACATAATATACTTTCCAAAACATCACATTTGTATCTTAAATTTTGGTTTGTACTATCTCTATATTTTAATAGAACTAGTGAGAGCGAGAAAATCCTCAATTATTGCTTTAAAAATTTAGGGTGCGTTTGGTAGAGCTCTACGGGTATAAAGTTATGGTTTTGAAAGTCATATATAATGTTTGTTTTGTATATATGGGTTTGAGAAAACCCACCAAAGGAATGTTTCCTCATATCACATTAATGTGGATGGTTTCATCATACCCTTTTAATACATCCATTACCATTTCGCCCTATACCAACACCCATACACATTGTGATTCATAACAACAAACCAAACACACCCTTAATGATATCATGTCATTGAACATGAAAAGCTTTTACTCCAACGCTAAAATGCTATACAATGATTTTTTTAAAGATAAAAAGTCTTTAGACACCGCTACAACATGATATGATACTCAACAAGGTTGTAAATTCATTGATGTTGGTAATTTTAGTGTTATCAACTATTATTTTATATGATTGTGTTTTACTTAAGACCAATAGCTTAATTCAAGTTTAGCTCAAGACGAGTTAGGAGGTTCAGAGTGCACACTCGTAATAATTAGCTTGATATTGCCACGACAAAGGCACATAGTCAAGGGGCAGTGTATAAAGAATAATATTCTGAATAGCATTCTTTAGATACGTATACAAAGAATAATATTCTTTAGATGAATATTACTCTTTAGACAACTATATAAAGATCTTTATATGAATATTATACTTTAGATATGTATATAAAGAATAATATTCTTTATCAAATAAGTATACAAAGAATAATATACCCGCCAGAACCAAAAATAACTGACATGTGTGTCTTTTTAATAGCAATTTTGATGGTCAGGGAATAAACGAAAATAACTGATTTTCGGTGGTTACTTATAACCAGATTATGGACTCATTTGCGATATAGAACATCAAACAATACTCTAAAGTTTCTGATTGATTTCTCGTGCCTTAGAATTCAATTGCCAGTCTGTCTTATCCGATTAAGGATTTCGTAAACCCGAGGCATATAGGGTCAAAATGCTTTATTCTGAAAGTGATTACACGATTTAGATTGATATCCAGATTATAAACTATTCACACACAAGAAAAATTTTCTACAAAGGTTAAAGTATTTCCTGGTTTTAATCATGTGAGAAATTGTTAAAGATATAACTACGAAGTTTAGGAAGTTAGATATGTTCGAGAGAAATAATTTCACGCAATGATAAAAGAAGACGCACTTTCTTCTCACCATGTTGAAGGTTGTATACGTGTTGAGTACCCCTATGCCTGAACTGGTGGAAGATGAGATGCTTGATCAGACAAGGAGACGATGTATGTGGATGGTGGCTTTCTATAGGGTTCGGGTGTCACTCGCATGGCCAATAGAATATGCACAACGGAATAAAACAGATAACATGGCCATGCAACCAGAAAAACCCTTACCAACAAGATCTTAACCTAATCAATGTTATAACCTAACCGTAAACACATATAAAGGGTTTTTTTATAGAATACTTACTTGTTATCTTGCATTTGTGTAAGCTTTTGGATTCATCTGTTGCACAAGTTCGCCTTCTGTATACATGATCGACCATATTAGGGTTTTGGGGAGGAAACCTCACTTCGGGTTATGTCAGGTATCCACCGATACTAAACAAGTAGAACCATGGCTCGAATCTAAGCATGTTAGACGAGATACGAACTCAGGTAAACCCTAAATCGACTACATGTCAATTTAGGGATGTTGCGATCGATTGAGGGTTTGTAAAAACCCTTGATCCCCGATCGTGGGTTATGGAGAGAAAGCGGAGACTTTTAGTTATTGTGTGAGTTATGAGGATCCATTAAAATCCTTTTGTATTTATTGGGAACTTGAGAAGGTTCTATAATACTTGTAGGAGAAGTATTGGAGTTGGTTTAGGAAACAAACTCCTCCCCTCTTTGTGGGTCAGTCGAACGAGCTAAAACAACAACCCTTGTTGTTTTGCTTTTTTCATTAATTAACCCGTAATATTTATCCCTTGATAAAGATTAAGTTTCGAGTAATAACTATTTAACCCTTTAATGAAAATAACATCGTATTTTCATTTCCTCAATTTCATTTCATGTACTTGTTTCTTATTTCCGCTTGCATGCTCTATTTAGTGTGCACCGATGTGACCCTTTGACATTTTCGTGAAGGTAAGTTCTGAAAGCTTGTTGTGTTGTTTGCACATAAATCCTTTCAGAAACCTGAAAGACTTTTTAACCCTTTAATATTTATCCCTTGATAAATATTAAGTTTCGAGTAATAACTATTTAACCCTTTAATGAAAATAACGTCGTATTTTCATTTCCTCAATTTCATTTTATATACTTGTTTCTTATTTCCGCTTGCATGCTCTATTTAGTGTGCACCGATGTGACCCTTTGACATTTTCGTGAAGGTAAGTTCTGAAAGCTTGTTGTGTTGTTTGCACATAAACCTTTCAGAAACCGGAAAGACCAAACCACTAAGAAATCATCTAGAAAACAAAAAAGGTCAAAGTAAAAGAAAAACCTTAGTTGGATTCTATCAGGTAGTATTTTTGCTTATAACGATTTATTCCCTAGATCCTGCCTTAGGTGGAAACCAACTAGAAGAGTATTTACTAACATAGGTTTTAGATGTAATCCTATTTGGAATATATGTGACACTAGTGTAAAAATAACTGAAAAGGTCAAATGACTATGTGTTCAATTAATTTCGTCTAACTGTGTGGAACCACCTTCTCTATTGGTTCCCAATTTTGTTATTCTAGCCTTAATGTGCAGGTTGTCAAAATTTGAATGTGGTACATCGACTTGGGGTGCACTCGCCATATGACGAGCAACAGCCCTCATGAACTTCGTAACTAAATTCTTGGGTATAGTGCGTTTGAGAATGATCACTTCGCGATTATTTAATTCGTCAAATATCACTGTAGAAACATAGATGGGATGGGTGAATATGTTTCTATTTAAAATCTAAAAATCTTTCGTATCAAATTTCTGATCAAGCGTGGCTAAATACGAATAGTGGTTATCATGCTTATAACAACTATATATTGTCGATTATATCACAAATAAATTACAATATATTAACCAAGCCAAGACAAACATGTCATCAACATAATATAAATAACCAATCACACAAGACACATAGAAGAAATTTAGAGTTCATGTTGATCATATTGTGGACGGTCCTTTATATGTATGGACGGTCCTATATATATTTGGGACTGCCAGTCTATTTACGGGATCGCCACTAGTGGCTTGGTTGAGACTGGAAATTGTGTTTTCTTATGTTTTTCATTTTTAAGTTCGCTAATTAATATCACAAGAATGATCACAATACAAGAAACAAACAACACAAACCTAAGTGCAATGCAAGTATAAATGTAAGGCGATAAATGAAAGAATGAAATGTAAAGAGATAAGTAGAGAAAACGCAAACCGAACATGATGATTTATAGTGGTTTGGTCACAATGCACCTCTTCGCCCTACTCCACTCCTCGAGTACCCAACTCGAGAGTTAATTCACTAATCAACAAGCTCCCTTTAGGCAGAGAAAACCACGCAACAACGCTTATACCAATTTACGACCCTAAGAGGAATGTCGAGTTCTAATCTTGGCTAAAAACAATCCACCCACGATCCACCCGATCTACACGATCCACACGATCTACATGATGTAACCAATCTACATGATCAACATGATCTACACTATCTACCCGATCTACATGATCAACACGGTCAACCCGATCAACACCATCTACCGAATCTACATGATCTACCCGATCTACATACAACACCACACGGACTTACATATTTTCCAGATCTACACACTACACAATTCCGAACTTATACACAAGTCGGATCTACCCATATACACATGATTGAAGGATATAGACTCGATCTATATGTAACCAATGTTACACGTGGACTAACTTGACTACATAACTTCGTATCTAGATGATAACAAAAGTTCTTTTCTTTGCACTTGAGGGGAGGAAAAAAGAATCACATTTAAACAAGATTTAAACAAGTTAATGTAATCAAAGAAGGTGAAAGGATAAATTAAGAAAGAACAAAAAGTTTTGTGTTAAAGAGGATCAGTTTTTTTGTGTGAAAATTGTGCAGTATTTATAGCCACCTCGAGGAGCAGGGGACGGTCCTTTAATTATCAGACGGTCCCATAAATATATGGGACTGTCGCCTATTTAAAGGGCTTCCATGATAGTTTTGTTCTTTAGTGGTGAAACGTTATCTGGTAAAAATTTATCTGATTTGGGCAGGAAAAATAGCTGTTGGGGGAATTCAAAATTCAAATTTATTTTTCCTATTAAAACATTTCTTTACAGTTACAAAAATAATTCGTATAACTTATTTTTGTAAAAAGGTTTTGTCACATTTATAAAAATGTGGGGTTTACGGACAAAAATAATTCTTTGATCACTTATGATAACATCAAATAATCCTGACTTTTAAGTGTCAATTTCTCCCATTTATGCTCATATTTTATGTCATTTATATGGATATATACTCTTATTCCTTTATATTTCATTTCCAGGTGATATATGAGCATTGGATCTTAGAGACGCGGATTTAGAGATTTTCTTAACGATTTTACCTTAATATGCTATATTTGAAGAAGCTACGGCGTAACTCATATTCTCAATTATGCCGTAGCTGGGATTTCGTTACAAAGACCAACTCAACTGCAGTTACGGCGTAACTCTCAACTTAAGTTACGCCGTAAGCATCTAGGTCATAAATAATTTCGCGCCTCTGTCAACTACGCTGTATCCTTCTCAAATGCATTACGACGTATCCATCTTCTGTTAAGAAGGTATTCAAGTTACGGCGTAACTCACTATAAAATTACGGCGGAGTTACAATTACGGCGTAACTATTCTCTAGGTTATGCGAGCTTTCTGTTTAGAAGATACTTAAGTTACGGCGTAACTCTCAACTTAGGTTACGTCGTAATTATGATCGGGCCTATAAATACAAACCCTAAAATCTGCATTTTACATCATTCACTTACAACACAAAGGCAAAGAACGTGAAGAGGGTTCCAAGGGCAGATAATACCAAGCATACGAAGCCATCTCCAAGGGAGGAATCATACCATATCGATAAGCTTTAGCGATTACTACTACGTTTCACTTTAATTCATGTCTTTAATCATGTTAAACATTGAATTTATTGTGTCTTTTAATATGATCGGCTAAGTGTTGGGTTCAGTAAATACCCAAACCCCTTAATCTAGGATTTGAATAGAAAATAACCTAAGTGTTTAATCCGTTAAACACAATCAGGTCACTGAGCGCATAGACTCTCAGTGAGCTATCTTCAGGACACTTAGTATGAGGCAAAGAAGGAGCCTCTCCACTCTGCAAGGCGGAACTTAAAGGGTGAAGACTAAGTCAAGAAGAAGATACTGGATTCAGTGAGTGATGACAATAACTCACTGAATCCCTTCGACTCCTCTCCAACTGTTAAACACTGAAGACAAACGAAGGAAGACACTGAAGGCGTTAAAGACTGAAGAATGAGCTGGACTAGGCGGGAAAGTTTTACCTAGATAAAACTAAGTCCCTCAAGTGTTTATCCAGTCTATACACAGTCTCAATCTATCAAGATCGTATCTTCCCATTTATAGTAAGCGGCGATTCTCTATCAAGGAAAGAAGCTTCGCCGCCTACTATAGAAAGGTGAACAGTAACCGAATATATCAATATTCGTGTTTGATGTGATCCATGTTTTTGTCTTCTAGGTTAAAGTTAATAATCATACTTGTATAAATAGCATAAGAGAATGAGTGAAAAGTTTAAGCTTGTGAATTGTAAAAACACACATACACACAAGCCAACTTTTCACTCCTCCAAATACAACTTTATCCTTGAGCTAGCTCAGTGGGTTCTAAGAGTTGTGCTCAGACTTAGCCTGAGCTTAGAGAGGAGTCACCCAAACTTTGTCATTTCAATCCCAAGTACTATTCCGCAAGTACTTGGGTAACGTATTCTTTTGATTTATTTCTAATAAGAATATGATGTTGAAAATTACTTTGTGTGTGTTACTTACATTACTTTCAGTCATTATTCACTGTTAAATTGTTCTAAGTACTTAATTGTTTTTTTTAACGATAGTGAATAGGGAACAACAAGTGGTATCAGAGCAAGGCTGATTATAAAACCTTTTAAGCCGCTCAAAAACGTTTTTAAATCAGGATTCCTATGGCTGAAATTGATGTACCCCAACTAGTCGATAAAAAGGGTGGAGCTTATTCTGCTGTTGCCCCTAGACTTGAAGTTGGCAAATTCAACAAATGGAAAAAGCGTATGCTTTGCTATTTGATTGGGATAGAACCTTATTATATCAAGTGTATTAATGAGGGTCCATTTGTCCCAAAGACTGCTGAAGGTTTGCCCAAACCTGAAGCTCAGTGGACTCAGGATGAAAGGAGAGTGGTCAACCAGGACCAAAGACTCAAAAGTATCATCATATCATGTCTTCCTGATGATATAATGAAGTCAGTTATAAGCTGTAACACGGCTAAAAAAACCTGGGATGACCTGGTCCATAGCCATGAAGCTCCATCTGATACCAAGGAAAACAGGATAATGGACCTGAAACTTGAGTATAATACCTTCAGGGCTAGGGATTCTGAAACTCTCTCTCAAACTTACACCCGTTACAAAACTCTTTTAAATGAATTGGCTAATGATGGTGTTAAGTTATTCAAACATGAGATAAATGTTGGTTTTGTTAATTGTCTCCCTGAGAAATGGTTGAACTTCTCTCAGGACTTAGAAATGCAAATCACATCCAAACTCTTGAACTTCCTGAAATTTATGGGAAATTTGTCTATGAGGAAAACCTCATTAACAGACGATACCCTGACTTAAAGAAGTCTCAGGAAGTCAAGAAGTCCCTGACCATCACTTCACCTATATCAACTGCCTTCTTTTCTAACAATGTGGTTCAAGATTTTCAAGAAAATTCAGATGATGAGCCTGATGAGAGATCAAGTGAGGATTACCTAAATGACCTGAACGTTGAATTTCAGGAAAGGGCACTCCTTGCAAACTCTCGAAGGTTTATTAAAAGAAACAAAGGTTTTTCAACTGCTAAAGCAAATGAGGACACTGAATGCTTTAGGTGTCACAAAAGAGGCCATTTTGCAAAGGACTGTTTTTCAAAAACAATTTCTGAACCCTCTTACAGATCATCAGGGTCAAATCAGGCCTCAGGCTTTAGCAAATTTCAACCTAAAATCTATCAGTCTCATCAAAACGTTCAGAATAAATCTGACCAGAACAAAACAATAGATTTTGAAGCCAAGTATAGGAAGATCAAAGCTAAGCTTGCATTACTTGAGGCCAGTCCCTCAGAACCAAAAAGTGTTCAATCTGTGCAGGGTAAAAACAAAGGTCTTGTTGCTGAAACCTTCGACTGGGATGAAGAGCCAGTCTCATCAGATGATGAAATGGTGCATGTCAGCGCACTAATGGCCCTCTCAGAGGAAGACAAGCTAGCTGTTGGAAAGAATCATGCCAGAAATGGAGAGTGGGTCAATATCACAATGAAGAAGGTAAATATTCTACTTTCTATGGATGATGATTCTGATTGGCAGTCCTATATGAACTATATCAATGTTGATCTTAAGTTTGTAGAGGAGCAAAGACTAAATCCTTTTTCTAAGTACAACAAGCTAAGTTTTGAATTGAATAAGTGTAGGGATGAGTTACTTGTGTTAAAACAAAACAAGCTTGAGGCTATCACCTTACAAATTCAAAACACTGGATTAGTTAAAAGAAATCAGGCTCTTCAAGATGAACTTAAGAAAGAAAAAGAAATCATTGATAGTTGGACCGCCAAGAATCCAAGAGTCTTTGATGCTGTGGGTGCCCCCAGTAGCAAAAAGAGAGTCATAGGTGAACATCATCTTTCTGACTCTCACAACAAAGGCCAGTCCCCTAAACCATTTGTGTCCGGTGGCATGATTACCAATATGTTGTCTGATACCAAGCCCAGTGATTGGATTGAAAGACTTAATCCTGAGAGTAAGCTTCCTAACTTCGACTCTGGAAGAATTCTAAAGCCAGAAAGTCAAGCTCTAAAGAGCATGCTTGGACTCCCAGATGTGCCCAGTAGCACTGAACACATCTCTGAGTCTGAAGATGAATCTCAAGCACCACTTCTACCTTTGGAACCTCTTCAGGGTGCTGATCCTAGCTCTGAGCTTACTCCATTACATTACAATCCACACTCTCCTAAAGAAAGGTCTGGACTTGGTAGAACCATTTTGAAGAGACAATCAAAACCAACTCAACAAGAATCCACCCCCACTGATAATTCCACATCCTCTGTCCCCACTGAAGCTGATCAGATTCAGCAACTGACTGAACTTGTGAGGAAGCTAATTGACAAAATGGAATCTATTGAAAAGGTCCCTGAACCAATCAAGGAGACAAAGTCGGCTTCCTCTAGTTCCTCAAAGTCAAAAGCCACCACCAAAAACAAGCAGAAGTGTGATCTATGCCACTATACCAGTCATTCCACTGACAATTGTTATAGAATCCTTTTTTGCATGATCTATAAAAAGGATTATCACAGGACTACTGACCACTTGCAATATGTGAGCTCTCTCAGTCAAGAAAACTACAAAAAAGTTGGTCATCAGTATGCTTCTTCATCCAAAGCTCAAAAATTGAGAGCAAAGCCTTTTCCTCCTTGCCCACACTGTGGCTTTAATGATCATCGCCCTGATGATTATCTTATGAACATATGCTGTGATATTTGCGGTAACACATCTCATAAGACATCTCAGCATGACAATGTCATTCATGCAAGGAGCAGTTCAAAACAACCAAAATCCACTGAGTCATCCTCAGTCTCTAAATGCAAAACCTGTGGTAGCTCATTACACTCCACCACTGACCATGAATCGATTGCTAAATTCAAATAGACCATGAGACCCAAGCCTACTAGTAAGTGGGTCACGAAGAGAAACTAATTCAGTTTACTACTTGTGCAGAGACATGCCAGGGAGCCTATCTGGCATCTAGACAGTGGATGCTCAAGAAGCATGACTGGTGTGAAGGAATATCTGCACAAGTATGTAAAGGAACCAGGGCCCAAGGTAGTATTTGGTGATAACTCATCATGTCCCACAGAAGGTTATGGTTCAGTAAACTGCAATGGAATAGTTTTCTCTAGGATTGCTTATGTCAATGGTCTCAAATACAATCTCATCAGTGTCAGTCAGCTATGTGATGCCAAGTACATTGTACAATTCAATGACAAACAAGGTACCATTTTCAATGCCAACAAGGAAGTTGTGTTGATTGCTCCTAGGAGAGACGATGTTTATGTCTTAGACATGTCAACTCTCTCTAAAGATGGAACCTGTCTCTTTGCCAAAGCCACTGAAACTATCAATTGGTTGTGGCACAAGAGACTCTCACATTTGAACTTCAAAAACATCAACAACTTGGCAAAACAAAACAAGGTCCTTGGCTTACCATCACTGGTTTTTGCAAAAGACAAACCATGCTCAGCCTGTGAAAAAGGCAAACATAAAAGAGCATCTTTCAAAACCAAGCAAAATTTCTCTATCAAAAGCTGCCTTCACCTCTTGCATATGGATCTCTTTGGACCAGTCAGTCCTAGATCAATCCAGCATGAGAAGTATACACTTGTCATTGTTGATGAGTATTCAAGATACACTTGGGTATACTTTCTTTCCAAAAAGAGTCAGGCAGCTGATACTATAATGTCATTCATCAGGAACATTGAAAACCAGAATGACATTACAGTGAAACAAATCAGAACTGACAATGGTACTGAATTTAGAAATGCTGAGCTTGAAAGTTTCTGTGATGAGAAGGGAATCTCCCAAAATTTCTCATCTCCTTATACCCCTGAACAAAATGGGGTAGCTGAAAGGAAAAACAGAACTCTCATTGAGGCTGCAAGAACCATGTTAAATGGCTCAGCCCTTTCAAAGCATTTCTGGACTGAAGCAGTCGAAACAGCCTGTTACACTCAAAACAGGTCAATCATTGTCAAAAGACATAATAAAACCCCATATGAGATATTCAAAGGTAGACTTCCTGACATTAGCTACTTCTATGTGTTTGGATGTCCTGTGTTTATTCATAACCACAAGGATCATCTAGGCAAGTTCGATGCTAAAGCTGATGATGGATACTTTCTAGGTTACTCACTGATCTCCAAAGCCTTCAGGGTATTTAACACTAGGAGACAACAAGTTGAGGAAACCTATCATGTCACATTTGATGAATGTATAGAAAGCATCAGGTTCACCAACACTTCAGTGGAAGAAATAGGAATTGATAACTCATCAAGATATCCTCCTGATGAGTACAACACTGAAACCAATTCCTCATACCAAGCTGATGCTGACATCTCATATTATGTCTTGCCTCACAACCTGTCACAACCAACTATCAGTGAATTCATTGATAATCAGTCAGTCCCTACAGGGATAGGTAACACTGATCCAAATGATCAGGATCCTGTAACTCAAGAACCTCTACCAGTACAAGACACCTCAACAGATAATTTAAATGATCTTGTGGGTCTTGCACCTGATCTCACAGATGAACTCCCAGTGACATCTTCAAGCTCAGATCCCAGACCACAAAGTAAGTGGACAAGATCTCAGGACATTGAGCTTGTAAACATCATTGGTGAACCCACTGAAGGCATGCTCACTAGAAGCATGGCTGTTAACTTAACTGCAGCTTTAGCAAATGAATGTCTATATGCTGATTACCTATCAGAAATAGAACCCAAAAGTGTCACTGAGGCTCTAAAATACCCAAGCTGGGTTCAGGCTATGCAAGAAGAACTGCAACAGTTTGATAAAAACAAGGTCATGACCTTGATCAAATGTCCTCAGGATGTAGTAGTCATAGGAATGAAGTGGGTTTTCAGAAACAAAACTGATGAAAACGGCACTGTCATTAAAAACAAAGCCAGACTTGTAGCCAAAGGATACAGTCAACGAGAAGGCATTGACTATGATGAAACATTTGCTCCTGTTGCAAGAATGGAAGCCATCAGGATTTTTCTGGCATATGCAACATACATGAACTTCAGGGTCTACCAAATGGATGTTAAAAGTGCATTCTTAAATGGTGATCTCAAGGAAGATGTATATGTTCAGCAACCTCCAGGCTTTGAGAGCAGTGAATTCCCTGACTATGTCTGCAAACTTGACAAGGCCCTTTATGGACTTAAACAACCTCCCAGGGCATGGTATGAAACTCTCTCAGCCTTCCTGATACAAAACAAGTTTGTCAGAGGAAAGATAGACAACACACTGTTTGTCTATAGAACTCAACAGGATGTGATACTAGTCCAAGTGTATGTTGATGACATCATCTTTGGCTCAACAAACTACAAACTTTGAAAAACTGATGACACAGAAGTTTGAAATGAGCATGATGGGGGAACTCACATACTTTCTTGGACTACAAATCAGGCAAACTGATAAAGGAATATCCATCAGTCAAGAGAAATACACCAGAAATCTCTTGAAGAAATATGAGATATCTGACTGTACCTCAGTAAAGACTCCAATGGTCCCACCTAACAACCTTGGACCTGATCTCACTGGCAAATCAATCAATCAAACTCATTTCAGAGGGATTGTTTGTCACTGATGTATCTAACTGCTTCTAGACCAGATATCCAATTCTCAGTCTGTCTAATAGCAAGATATCAGTCCAATCCTAAAGAATCCCATCTCACTGCAGCCAAAAGAATACTCATGTACCTGAAGGGAACCCCAAGCCTTGGACTCTATTATCCAAAGTGCTCAGGTTTTGATCTCAAGGGTTACTCTGATTCTGATTATGCTGGCTGCAACATGGACAGAAAAAGTATCTCAGGGTCCTGTCAATTTCTTGGAGGAAAACAAGTTTGTTGGAGTGCTAAAAAGCAACAATCAGTAGCTATGTCCTCAGCTGAAGCTGAATATGTAGCTGCAGCAGGATGTTGTGCCAATGTATTATGGATGAAAAGTCAACTCAGTGACTATGACATCCATTACAAAATGGTGCCCATCTTCTGTGACAACACCAGTGCTATTGCAATCTCCAACAACCCTGTCCTCCACCAAAGAACCAAACACATTGATATCAGATATCACTTCATCAGGGATCACATAATGAAGGGAGACATTGAACTTCATTTCATCCCTACTGAATATCAACTGGCTGATATCTTCACAAAACCCTTGGATGAACCTACCTTCAGGAGACTGAAAGCTGAATTGGGAATGCTTGACATTGAAAGTCAGGTATCTGAAAACCAATCTCAGTAAGTTCTCTGAAATGGTTCGTCCTCCCTAAACATCCAAAACAAACCTCTCACTGAATGAGTAAGACTCACTAAGGATCCCTGACAGAAAGCATTGAATGAGTAACTAAATGCTCCAAGTATTAGTTACTTAAATGTCCTAGGTTGGTAATCCCACCAATTTAATATAGGAATACATGTCTTACTGTCAGGAGTATCATCATTTACCTCACCCCACTTGGCATTAAATGCCTTCTCTCACATAAAATATCCCATGGATATTTTATTACTGCTAAAGTGCACTTTTACTGTGCATTGCAACTGTTTTCCTTGAAAGACGGGATTTTACTGCTTGAAGTGGTGGGTGGCATTAAATGTGGAATATCAAACAATTTCAAAAATGGTATTTACATATCCACACTTATACAAAAACCACCCCTCTCGCTACTCTATAAATACCCTCTTCAAAAACCACAAAAAACACACAAATTATTTTCTACAACTAAACTTTGTCAAAATTGTATCTCAAATCCAGAAATATTTGTGTGTTCTCAATATCTTTAAAACCTCTTTTGGAAAACCCTCCTTGTAAATATTTACAAAAGTTTTTCATCACAAACTTGAAGAGATCTAAATACTTTGATTGTTCTAGTCAAAACATTTTTTAAACCCTAAAATCTTCTTTAATGGAAATGGCTAGAACACAATCTCTCCAGTTTGCTTCTCAGTGGGTAGGGGATCTTATTAACGTTGAATTTAAAACAAATAATGTCATAGGAAATTTTGAATATCCTGAAAATGTCCCAACCTATAAAGACATTATAAAATTTTTATTCAACTGCCCACTCAAAACGGCCTTTGAAAAATGTCCCTCAGTACTGTACCCAAACTACCTCAGGGAGTTTTGGGCTACAGCTAGAGCCTTTGACCCGACACCTTCTACTGATGAGAATAACCTTAGACCTCTCAGGGAGTATCTCATCAGGTTCAGTCTTAATGGGGGGAAACAACACACCCTGGATTACAAAACGTTTTGCACTTCAACAGGGTTAGATTATAACAAAGGTGTTTATGTCGCCCATCCTGAACCCTCCACAGTGAAGGATGGGTTAAAACAAATCGTTTTAGATCCAACTTTTTTGGACAAGACCCCAGTCACTAAAAGCTCATTCCCCGTGGCTTGGAGGATGCTCTTCACTTTTGTGATTCAGGTCCTCGGCGGGAACCACTCATCCACTGAACAAGTTAACTCTATTCAGTTGATGATGCCATACTGCTTGATGAATGGGGTCACTGTCGACATAGGGGAGATCATTTACAGTGATCTCGTAACGAAGCTACAGAGCAAAACTAGGACGAAGTACGTTTCGTATCCTAGGTTTATCTCCTGTGCTTTGCAATCGTTACTGGGTTCAAACTATACTCAGGATGAAAAATTTGGAAATTTACCTGGCATCCTGAGCCCATTAAATTTTCAAAAGGACCCATCCCTTGTCACTCACATTGAATTGACGGCCCACATGATTGCTGTAAACAATCAAAGTGGATCAGTGTCTCCAAACCCTGCTCCTAAAAAGAAAAAGGGGAAGTCTCAGACTGGGACTAAGACTAAACCAAAGTCTCAGGGCCCTGAGGCTTCAGGAGCACAACCTAAGAGGCACAAAAAGCCCGAGACTAAACAGACACCCACTGACCAGGCAACAACCACCCCCGTGACAACGAAGGACACTGATACATCACAGTCAGTGCCCTTGGTCACACCTACTACTCCCCAAGATCCAGAGGGAAACAAACAACCCGCTGGTAGGGGAGCGCCTTCCACCACGCCTGATGATGACATTAACAAATCCAAGTCTTTGTCTGAGGGCACACTGATCGATCCCAAAGACTCAGGGGGAAACGAACAACCCACTGATAGGGATACAACAATCACCGACTCCGCCAATGGCACTGGGAAACACCCACCAGTGTCTCAGGGGTCACTGGGGGACAAAGACTCGGAGGGAAAGAAACAACCCGCCGATACGGAACCCAAAACCAATCCTGACTCCGAAGAAGGCACTAGGAAACTCCCACAAGTGTCTGAGGGGTCAACGGGGGACAAAGACTCAGAGGGATATATATCACCCGCTGATATGGAACCCATCAACAACCCCTTGCTCACAATTGCTGATGTCACTGGTATCTTATTCTCAGAGGATGAACTTGCTGAAACTGAAGATGAAATTTTATCAGCTGGAGAAGAGATGGACGCTGAGGTTCAATCTGAACAAGAGCCTCAGCCTGATCCAAAGGAGCATACCGAGTCACCATTTCACCCTGAAGATAATGACTCAGACTCATCTTCATCCAGCTCTGGGGAATTCAACCGTTTTGACAATATTCTTCCAGTCACTGAAAGACAGCTGGTTCAGTGGATCACAAAAGCATCCAGGAAACTGTATACTGGGGTTACTGAACAATTTTGGGATCAACACACTGAAGCCGCTGCCAGCTACGCTGATCTTCGATCTGATGTGCTCACCTTCAATGAAAATGTTCATGAGCACCGAGATCTTATGTACCAACACCTTATCAGACTGGATGAAAACCTGGTTAAGTTCCTCAAGCATCTTCAGACTTGTGGGGTTACAATTGATGAAATCAGGGACGCTGTTAAAGAAGACCCAACACTCAATACCAAAGTGCTGGAGGCCACTGAGGTGTATGTGAAAAACTCATCTCAATTGACTGAACTGATTGAAATGCTCCAATCTGCCAATGTTCAGGGTCTCCAATGACTCTTCAGACCTCAGTGGACTCTTTGAACACTCAGGTAACTGCTATGGCTCAGGCCTCATCTTCTATCGCCTGGAATCTTGGTCCCCGGATGACTGAATTAGAGATCTCTCAAGCTAATCTGGATGCAAAGGTCACTGGTATTCAGGCAGATACTTCAGAGATTAAGGCCATGATCACCGAAATCTATCAGGCCCTCAAAGGTCAAGCAGCTCCGTCCCCCTCAGCACCAACTCCAACTCTTGCCCTCACTGAAGCTCCGGCAACAGTTGAGGGGGAGAATACTGCTGAAGAAACTCCTCTTCACACTGAGGGGGAGCAAACACCATCAGTCTCAGTAACTCCCACATCATCTGCACCAGTCTCAGCGATACCCATCTCCTCACTACCACCACACACATCAACAACAACACTGACGGTCATGACTACAACCCAACCCTTAGTTGCATCATCTTCCTCAGGCCAGGACAAAGGCAAAGGCAAAATGACAACTGCTGAGCCTGAGAAGATTCCCTACAAAATCGGCGACACTAAATACCTGCTCACACCACAACAACTGAGTAAACATCTTGCTAAAGAAGAAAGAAGATTGAAACTAGCTGAGGAAGAGAAAAATAACAGAGAAGCACTGGCAAAGGTAGTCGCTGAAGAAGCTGAGAATATGGGATTAGATGCAAGCAAGCTCCAAAAAGGTCAGGCAGGACAAAAGTTCAAGGAAGCTCAGGCTGCTCAAATGGCTGAAATGAGAAAGCAGTTGGAAGAAAAGAGAAAGAAAACTGAAGCTCTCAGGCTAAGCAGAGTTAAGGAATACAACTGGACAATGACCAGCCGAAGGCTTCCTGAAAAAATCACTGATGTCAAGATTATTCCCAACACCAAACCATTGGCTATGAATGTTTATAGAGGGGATGACAAAAGACACTTTGAGGTTCATGATCCCCTAAAATTCACTGACTTTGGGATCACTGCACTTGATGAACTTGGTCCGATCATTGGAAAGAAGCAAAATAAGGTGGTCAAGGAGCTGATTAAGATGCTCAGCAAAAGATATGAAAGGCTGAGAGATGCACCAGCCCAACTGGGAATTCAGCCTGCCTTGACTGCACCACAAGGATCTCAACCACAAGCATCCACTGGCAAAAAGAAAAGAGTTGAGTTCCAACCTGAGATCAAAGTGCCTGGCTTAGAATGCAACAGAGAGCTGCCTGAGGGTGTAAAATTTGTGAACTGTTTGGTAATTGAAGAGCCTGAAAGAGGGCTATTCCACATTGATGTCTATGGAAACCCAGCATTTCAAAGATGGAGTGATATTGATCAGGCTGGTGTGGCTGCAATGATCAGCTATATTCCAGTGGCCTCTCAGATCCAGTCCCCAGCAAACATCAGGTTCTGTCAAGACCTGAATGCAAAGATAAGAGACCATCTTGACAAGGAAACACTCATCACCAAGAAAGTGAAGCTCGAAGCACTGGGTATCCATCTGGACTGACATCATATTTATCTTTCTTGTACTAGTGATAGGAGCTATGTAATCTGATCCATAAAAGATGTATGTTTTGTTAAATTACTCAAAGTTCCTTATTGTATTCATTAGTACATTTAGTGTAAGAAGAAGCCATTAGCTCACTTGCACTGATCAAACACTTTGGCTATTTGTATATCCAAATAGGGGGAGACTGTTGGGTTCAGTAAATACCCAAACCCCTTAATCTAGGATTTGAATAGAAAATAACCTAAGTGTTTAATCCGTTAAACACAATCAGGTCACTGAGCGCATAGACACTCAGTGAGCTATCTTCAGGACACTTAGTATGAGGCGAAGAAGGAGCCTCTCCACTCTGCAAGGCGGAACTTAAAGGGTGAAGACTAAGTCAAGAAGAAGATAGTGGATTCAGTGAGTGATGACAATAACTCACTGAATCCCTTCGACTCCTCTCCAACTGTTAAACACTGAAGACAAACGAAGGAAGAGACTGAAGGCATTAAAGACTGAAGAATGAGCTGGACTAGGCGGGAAAGTTTTACCCAGATAAAACTAAGTCCCTCAAGTGTTTATCCAGTCTATACACAGTATCAATCTATCAAGATCGTATCTTCCCATTTATAGTAAGCGGCGATTCTCTATCAAGGAAAGAAGCTTCGCCGCCTACTATAGAAAGGTGAACAGTAACCAAATATATCAATATTCGAGTTTGCTGTGATCCATGTTTTTGTCTTCTAGGTTAAAGTTAATAATCATACTTGTATAAATAGCATAAGAGAATGAGTGAAAAGTTTAAGCTTGTTAATTGTAAAAACACACATACACACAAGCCAACTTTTCACTCCTCCAAATACAACTTTATCCTTGAGCTAGCTCAGTGGGTTCTAAGAGTTGTGCTCAGACTTAGCCTGAGCTTAGAGAGGAGTCACCCAAACTTTGTCATTTCAATCCCAAGTACTATTCCGCAAGTACTTGGGTAGCGTATTCTTTTGATTTATTTCTAATAAGAATATAATGTTGAAAATTACTTTGTGTGTGTTACTTACATTACTTTCAGTCATTATTCACTGTTAAATTGTTCTAAGTACTTAATTGTTTTTTTTAACGATAGTGAATAGGGAACAACACTAAGCACCCTTGGTGCTAGCCTAGTTATGATTCCTTGATTGTATTGTTTGTGTTTTCATGCTTCTATAATTGTTTTCAGTGTATGTATGCGTAGTTCAATGGTAGTTACCCTAGCTTCGGTGGTTTTGAATTGTGGTCGTATCTAATTGCTTAGGAGAATTGACCAACTGACCCTGAGTAAGTAGGTAGAGAGGCTTGGTAAGAATTGACCAAAATACTATCAAATCCCTTTTGTGCGAATTAACCAAAGAATCACCGTTAGGAAGGATGATGTAAAACCCAAATTTTTTGTACATGTTAAAATAACCAAAATACCATTTAATCTCGAACCTATAAAAGACGTTTAATTATTTAAAATATTTCATTATGAATATAACCTAAGCATTTAAATCGATAACATTTGAATAAATAAAGGTAATATGAATATAAGACTTACACTAAAATAATTTGTACACATTTAATATTGGCACACGTTTTCTATTTTGAAAATCAATGTGTACACTAGTAAATCAAGGGAAAATCAATTATGCTTTGTAAAATAATTTGTTCCCGATAGTAACGGAAGAAAATCAATGTAGTTGAATAATAGGAGGTACACAATAAATTAAATCGTGAATCAAGTCCAAATGGTGAGGGGTGTTAAGTTGGCAAGCCTTCCATCAAATTCCACTAATTTTGGTATTTCCTTTTTGAAGACCTCTCCCCACTCGTCCTATTTCATAACCGAATATCACCCATTCTTGACAAAACTAAAGACATTCAAACCCTAATATTACATATACAAAACCACACCTCCTTTTTCTCCAAGAAATAGAAGCACGACAGTAGCAAGGGTGGACGACTTCTGTGGTGTTCGAAGGCTGTGTTGATCATGGTATAAACCCTTGGGAGTGATCGTTGGTGATTGCTCCTGGTTCTGATTCGTATGTCCTTCTGGTCCTAATCGCGAGTTTGGCTCGAGCATAGTCTTGGTGTTGGCTTAGTGGGGTTTAGTGTTGGTTCTGGTATCCTCGTTCGTTCTTGTTAGATCCGACATAAGGTATCTCGATCTATTTCTTCGTTTCATTCCTGATCATGCAACCCATATATATATATATATAACTACATACTTATAAAACAATTAACTTGTGATACTCGTTAAATAACCAGATTGTTAGATATTTCCCTTGTTCTAATCCATATTTTATATATATGCAGCCTCTATCGGCTAGAACGAAAGCTCAAGAATAAGATGAGTCGTGGTTTGAAGTCTGGACTAAAGATTGAAGTAAAGATAAAGATTTGATAGTTAGAATTCTTATAATAGAGGAAAATAAAGAATGATGATACTGGGTTTCTTTTAATTTGATTTAATGGCTAAATTCTACCAAAATTATTATTTTTTTTAATTTTTTTTTTCACATAGAGCCATGTTCGGAAATAGAAAACCGGGCTCTATAACACGGAATAGACCCCGTTTTCCAAACCGGGCTCTATTTGGTTCTCAAATAGAGTCCCCCCCTTTTGTGCCCGTATGAAAAACCGGGTTCTATGGCTCTTTTCAACAGGGCTCTATGACCATTTTTGTAGTAGTGTGATGAGTTTAGATGCATGCTATTCGAACCATGATCATCATGTCATATGTTAAGGGGTGCCTCGTTATCATGGCCATAAAATATATGCCTGCATATTGTTTGTGTCGTGACCATTTTGAGGTTATTGCTAACAGTTTTGTCGACCCAAATGCCACAAGAAGATACCTTATAAATCATGAACTAGTAACTTATGGGTCGACTGTTTTGGCTACAAGTCTGGTCATCATGCATGCTTGGTATAGGTGTTCTTTATTATCAATAATTCTTATATAAATGACCTAAGAACTTGTTAATATGATCGTATAATAAAACCGTATTATGTGTCTCGTTGTGTGTCATTTTATGCAGACTGAATTGTGTCTCGTAATACTTGTTTTGGCCTCGCGAGGGGTTCGTGGCTCAAATCTGATCATGTCTATGTTCGTGTGATTTCATGTTTGCCTTCAAGTGCCTTGTTCCATTTTAAATTACGCATGGAAACTTTTATGTACTGTGTCGTGGAGTTTTGTAAACAAAAAGAAAGATGGGTAGTCTTGCATGTGGGGTAAACTTTAAGGGCGATCCCGGGGTGAACGGGTGAGTCGGTTAATGTTTTGAAAAGGTGTCTGGGAAGGTGAGTCGGGGGTTAGTCCTTTGGCACGTTTACTTAGTCGTAGATGTTAATATTAGGACCCACGAGCAAGCTTGAATATAGGTCGATCATGCCATGAAAGAAAATGGGTCTTGTGGGGGTAATTTCGAGGGTGATCGCGGGATTTATGGCCGAGTCTTTTGGAGTTTTGAAAGTGTATCGGAAGAGTCGAGTCGAGGGTTATTCATACGGCATTTTTACTTGGTCGTAGATATTAGTTGTTTGAGCCGCGAGCGAGCATGAAGATAGGTCGAACATTTATATGAAAATAACTTGAGCGTTAAAAATTGAATCTAATGTTATCATTTGGAAGACAAAAATTATATGAGGAGAGTTATTTTACATACCAAACTTTTCTCACATACCAAGGGACTCATCTCCACCATCCATCTAAAAAGAAATCAATGACTGAGATTAAAAACATTTTATTATTTCACCTATTTTTTATAATTTAAATATCTCTTAAACCGTTAATCGTTAAGTGAAAATATTTACGCCATCGCGACGAGCATTTAATTATCTTTCTATAGACGGGCATTTTGATATACTTTCGAAAAAGAAAAAAAAAAAACTCGTTTTTTTCACGTTTTTTCGTTATTTTTTTACGTTACTGAAATTTATATGAAAAAATCATATATGATAAAACACTAAATTGAATATCACATGTGATATTAGTGTTAAATCATATATGATATGTAATATCACATGTGATATTATATGTAATATCATATGTGATATTACACTAATATCACATGTGATATTACATATCATATATGATATTACACTAATATCACATGTGATATTCAAATTAGTGTTTTATCATATATGATTTTTCAATGCAAATTTCAGTAACGTAAAAGAACGAAAAAACTTAAAAAAAAAAACGTGAAAAATACAAAAATAAAAATTTTGTCGAAAGTATATCAAAGTGCTTATCTATAGAAAGATAATTAAATGCTCGTCGCAATGATATATTTTTTTCCGCTTAACGATTAACGGTTTGAAAGATATTAATATTTGAAAAAAAATGATGAAAGTGGGTTTTTTAAATTGTTGGGATTAATCTCATCCATTAGATCAAATAAAAATGGAGGGTGGAGATTGATCCATGGGTATGTAAATAATCTTTTGTCCTCAAATGATCTTAAATCAAACTATATAATAGTAAATATTGAGGAGAGTTATTTTACATACCAAACTTTTCTTACATACCAAGGGACTCATCTCCACCATCCATCTAAAAAGAAATCAATGGCTGAGATTAAAAGGATTTTATTATTTCACATATTTTTTATAATATCATATCTCTTAAACCGTTAATCGTTAAGTGAAAATATTTACACCGTCGCGAAAAGCATTTAATTATCTTTCTATAGACGGGCACTTTGATATACTTTCGAAAAAAGAAAAAAATCGTTTTTTTCACGTTTTTTCGTCTTTTTTACTTGAAATTTGCATGAAAAAAATCATATATGATTAAACACTAATTTGAATATCACATATGATATTAGTGTTAAATCATATGTGATATCACATGTGATATATCATATCACATGTGATATTACATATCATATATGATATAACACTAATATCATATATGATATAACACTAATATCACATGTGATATTCAAATTAGTGTTTAATCATATATGATTTTAATGCAAATTTCAGTAACGTAAAAAAATGAAAAAACTTGAAAAACAAACTTGAAAAATACGAAGAAAAAAAATTTGTCGAAAGTATATCAAACTGCCTATTTATAGAAAGATAATTAAATGCTCGTCGCAGTGATATTTTTTTTCCGCTTAACGATTAACGGTTTGAAAGTTATTAATATTTGAAAAAAAAAGATGAAAGTGGGTTTTTTAAATTGGTGGGATTAATCTCATCCATTAGATCAAATAAAAATAGATGGTGGAGATTGATCATTTGGTATGTAAATAATCTTTTGTCCTCAAATGATCTTTAATCGTAAATATTTAAGTTATTTTTCATTTTAAACCTTTAACTTTGGTCGTTGTCGCATGCAAACCTTAGATTGTTATGAGTTGTCATATTTAACCCTAAACTACTATAATGGTTATTTTTAACCTTTAAAGATTATTTATTTTATAATTCTAAAGTATTATACTACTAATTCGAGAAACTTACTAAATATGGAAATTTCTTAATTCGAAAAGTTTCTAAAAATGAAAAGAAACCTTAATTATGAAATATGAATATCGATGAACCCTAAAACTATGAAATAGCTTCTAAATTATTAAGCGATAATTAATTCGTGTAGATTCGCTAAAGAATGAGTAACTTCCGATCCTTGAGTTTTCCGATATGGTTTCATTTGCAATTTGAGGTACAGATATACTGACCTTTCTTATAAGGTTTCTCATGATCTCTATGCACCTTTTGATCTTTAGCTATTTTGAATTGTGAACCTTTGCTATGAACCTTTGAATTGTGAACCTTTGCTATGATCTTTTGAATTGTGAACCATTGATTTTGAACCTTTGATTATGATGACTTATACATTACCAAACTTTGGACTTTGCTTTTGACCCTTCAGTTTGACACCCGAGCCATTATACTAGGCATGGGGGTTCCATGTCCGTGTCATTGATGCACCAATGGCATGACTCCAGTGTGGTCGGGTGATGTGCCACACTGTCCCTATATTGTTTATCAAAGATATGGCCACTAATACTTTTGCAGGGGTGTATGGATGCATCCTAGATTTGTTTTGTATTGATATTGCTACATTTGGTTTGGTGATTGATGTTGTGTGCAATGCACGTCCTTCATATTTTTGCGAGGTCGCTCCTCTATGGTTACTATGGTATGACATGGTTTGATTGTATTGGGCTCGTGGTAGATTTCTAACAACCTATACACTTTTGATACACATATATTGTACCTTCTGTTATTCCACAATGCACCATATTCTGTATTTCTCATCTTTAGTTTTCCGTTGATTACTCATTCATTCAGTATCCTTATGAGATTCATCCGACTACCATACTATACTCAAGTTCATTTGATTTGTCATAGTCTCATTCCATTTTGGGTTGACTACCAAGCTTATACTTTAGATTACCACTTCATCCGTTTACCCTGCCATTATATGATTTATGTGACTATCTGTTTACCATGCTATTATGTGACTAATTGATTTACCCGTTTGCCATGCTAGTATGTAATTATTTGACTCATCTGTTTACCATGTTATACCTCGTTTAGTTATTTTTGTGGGCTATGATTATCATTTAGTATTCCTATTTGCTATTTGTGACTACCATACTTTTGGTTGGTATTTTTCTGTTGCTTACGACTTGGTTTGCTTAGTAATTGATGTTTACCTGACTTGTTGATCTACCATGTTTACACTTCGGTTCATGCTACTGGTTGATGAAGGAATATGGTTCAACTTATGTTATCCGTTTAGTTGACTTGTTTAGTTGTCGTGCTATGTTCTTGTTTAGTTAATTCATTCAATTATGATGTTCGTTTGGTATTCCTACCTGATACATGTGACTATCATGCTTATACTGCTATTAGTATTTCCGCTGGTTATGATACTTGATCTGTTTATTAACTGTGGGTTATCTGACTTGTGTGATTGCTATGCTTTCATTCAATTTAGTTGCTTCCGCCTGCTTATAGAATTCAGATTTGCTTATATGTATTCTGATTATCTATTGATTTGTATTGCCATATTTATGTTTAGTTGATATGCTGACTACTATGCTTGTACACTGTTTGGTTACTTGTTTTGCTTATGATGCTGTTTATCAATTCCTATTTGTGTATGTCCAGTATTTATATGTTTTGTTATTTTATGTGTACTTATGTATGTTCGCTGATGCGCTGCTTTGCTTTGGTCTCCTTTGATTTATGATCTTTTGGTTATCTATTAATATTGTGTTCTGCAGGTTCCTCATTGATTCATTTTGTTCATTTGCTATGACCTAGATATCAGTTTCCTTTGATTTCCCTTCATATCCTTACTTTGTTTAGTTTTTTATTTTGTCATATCTGTTCACTGGACTTTTTAAGCTCAGCCGCACTTTCTTTTCCATGCGGCAGGTACCTAGTAGGATGTTGGGCTTGATGGGCCGAGAGTAGGAGCATTTGAGTGAACCGACCCTAGTTTCCCTATCTTATTGGACTCTTTTTGAAGATCATTGTTTTGATATTATATGGTTGACATATTGGATTATGTATTTTCCTTGTAAGTCATTCGTTTATATGACTTGGTATTTTATTTTATAAGACTTCCGCTTGCAAAATTTTATTAGTATGTTCTGATATGACTCCATAATGTGACATTAGGGATGTGTGTCTAAGATTCTAGGGCCCGGGCACACATTGTTTCGAATCTTTCATGTAGGGTACTTAATGACTTGGCTTAGGTTGCTTAAGACCCTCGATTCCCCAAAGGGTAGGCCTTTGACGTCGGGTAGGAACCTTTGTTGATAGGTTATGACGAATTGACTAAATGTTGTCATAGCGACTTAAACCATCACTTGAATCAATAGGAAGTAGTTAGAAAACATAAACATTACATGATATGATGAATAATTAGGTTAGCATACTTTCTCACCATTGTTCACAACCTCAATTTACTTTTTGCATTTTATTTCTTTTAGTTTAATTAATCATTTCATACTTAAAACCATGACATTTAGACTTAATCGGATCCTTATCTACATAGCTCTTGGGAACGACCTCGGCTTTACCACTTTCTATACTATTGATGAGTGTGTAAATACTCATCATTTTTAGTCAAATCTAAACTGCAAAACGGTTAAAAATGCTCAGAAATGCATCAAAACACTGAAAATATTCCAAAATTGCATTTTATATGTTTCAGATGCAAAATGTTTAAAATCAGATGAAAAATGAGCAAAGTTTGCATAATTGGCAGTTTCAGTCCCCCAAGTTTCTAAAATTGTCAAAAATAGTCCCTGAGTCAAAATTTCAAAAGAAAAATCATCAAAGGTCCTTTTTAAATCATAACTTGTCAAATTTAGTCCTTTGGTGAAAAAAATGTCAAAAGTTTGAGAAAATTACAAGAATGGTCCTTCAACTTTGAAAATTGGCAGAAATGGTCCCTGGAAAATGTGAAAATGGCAACTTTGGTCCTTGTACTATTAACACTTGTCAAATTCAGTCCTTGGAGCAACTTTGAGATATTGGCAGCCTAGGTCTCTACAGTTTCAGAAATTACAATTTAGGCCCTTGTATTCTAAACCCTTTAATACTACCACTTGGACTTGTCAAATTGCAAATGACCCCCTGCCTTTTGCTTTGGACCCCTGTCACTAATACTTTTGGACCTCCTGTTATTAAATAAAGCCAGTCAAACCTCAGTTGACCACCCCTTTCCCTCTCTCCCTCACGGGTTACCCAGGCTTCCATCATCACAATCCTGCAACACCTTCTGATAACACTCCACCTCCACCATCATCATCCCTACACCCCCTCCACCTCACAACACTCCAAAGGTGCATTTAATGCATCCTTTGTACCTAACACTCAAGCTACAACTGTTAAACCAAAATTGGCGCCAAAAGTACTTTAAACGGCCAAGATTGATTTGAGCCATCCAAGGGCCTTATTTGTTAGTGGGAAATGTCCAGAGAGAGGAGAGATGAAGATTTGAGCTTATAAAAAGCAAGGAGAAGCAACAAGCAAAGGAGTTAGTTAGTTTTTATTTTTTTTAGCAATGTATGTCGATTTCTAGTTTATAATGTCTTAAGTAGTTTTCAAGTGTAATTTCCAGTTTATGTGTATCAAACATAAGTATTGAAGCATCTTGCAACTTATTTCAAGTACCGATTTCAGTTAATGATCAGTTTCCACTCTTTATGTCCACTGTTGAGATTTTGGTTTTCAAATTCACTTGTTTAAGCATTTAGCAACTCAGTTTCAATTTCCAACAAGCTTACATAAGCTGATAATAGCTTTTTGTAAGCTTAGAATCAAGTTTCAAGCATATTAGAAATTTGGTCAAAGAAAGTCAATATGGAGCAGATTTGGTGCATGAATGTATTGGGTGATGCAGACAATGGTCTGGATTGATCTTTGGTTATATGGGTTGGTTAGGATAGAAAATGGTCCTTGGGTTCACTGGTTTGCATGCCATTGTGGCTTTGGACATTTGTAAGTCAAGTTCAAATTTCTTAGCATAATTAGTAGTTGTAGTTTTAATCTGTTAAAACTTGCTCAAATAGTAGTAATTAAGTTATATTAAGCTATTTTGATCATATTCTATGCTTGTTCAGAGTTTACCTCAGTTTTGCTTTGCAAAACAATAAGATAAGGGGTGTTTGGTTTATGGTTTAAACTGCCCTTGAGGCTTGTTCAGTGGATACTTATTATTAGTTCATGTTTCTTAAGTATATTTGAACTCATTTTAGTCAATAAATTGGGTCTGCTAGCACTAGAAGTCAAACATCATTGAAATCTGTCTCAATGCTTCATCTGTTGTGATTTAGGATTTGCAATTTCTTGATTTGTGCTTAGATTTGTTAAATATTGCTTGCAACAAGTTCATTACAACACATAACATCAACATCAGTCTTAAAATTGGATCCAAAATCCATTTTGATCAAAGTTCTTAAATTACTTCAAAAGTCAAAAGTGTGAAAAAAACCTGTTTTGGCTCATCTGCAAGGATTTTTCCTTGACTCATTTTTAAGTCAAATTAAGTGAACTTTGGCATTTTGAAAACTTCAACTGGTCTTATTACTTATCAGTATTTTTGTGGAATTTTACAATTTTGTTTAAGGCCTCAAATCAAGCTCTTCTTTTAGGCCAAAATGCCCTGCTCCAAACTCTCAGTTACACTGAGTGTTTTCTCAGTTCTTGCAGCTTGTGCACAAGGCTCAAAAGAGCTCCCCATGGTCTGATTTTTGGTACATTTGGTCTCACCCAGGTCTAGTCTAGGTTCCAAGTTGTAGTTTTCAGTTTGAGCTTATTTTTAAGTCTGTGCTTATGTTCAAAGTTGGCACCTAAATCTGTTTTAGTTTATGAAATCAAATAAGCCAAATCTATGAATCTAGCTAAATAGAGGTTAAGGCCTGGTGTTAATTGTTGCATTTTAGTTGATTTAGCAGTTTAGAACTTTTGTAAACAGTTGGTAGCTTATCTTGTTCATTTGGCTTATTTGGAGTGTTTAATAATAAGCACTTGTGCAACAGTTCTCAATTTCTCCACATAAGTGCCTGCTTTTCCAATTTTCCTAGCTTCCTAATATAATTTTAGAGTTTTCCTGAAATTTTCAGATTTTTCTAAGTTGATTTGCTATTTTTCTTAATTTAAAGTAGATTTTAAGCATTTTAAATTAGCTTTTAATACAAAAAATTCAGAAAAGGTTCAAAAAAATAATTTTTCAATTTTCTTAAGTTTAGATAAATATAAAAAGTTAAAAAAGTAATTTTCCAGATTTTTCATAGTTTATTTTGTAATTTTTAGTAATTTAATTAGTTTTTAATAGTTTAAAATTCATAAAAAATATAAAAATAATCAGAAAAATACAAAAATAGTTTTGAAAATTCTAGTTTGTTATTTTAGACTTTTCTAAGCCTTAATTTTATTTTTCTAGCTTTGTTTCTTAATTTCTTGTATTTTAGGTAATTATTAAATAGTTAAAAATAGTTTTTAATTAATAATAATTAGATAATTAGTTATAAAAATAATTTTCTTTTTCTAAATATTTTCTTTTATCATTAGGATTGTAGAAATGTATTTTTCATATTTTTAGGGTTAATATTGTGTAAGTTTCACTTTTTAATTTGTACGTCACGTAGTTTTTATTTCAGTTTTATAAAAACATAAAAACAAAAACATCATTTTAATTATAGTGATAGCGTTTATTTAATAGATTTTATCTTTTTAATTTCCTTTAATTTGCATTTAAGCCGTTGTAATTTGTTGGCTTTTTCTGTAGTTATAATTAATTCACAATCTCCTTTTCCGTTCAAATCTCCCGATCACTTTACGTTTGATAATCCATTGCATAGCTCGCTGGGACATAACGACCCGGGGAAACACTATACTCCCCAGATCTTCATTGAGTTCGTTCCTGAGCCATTTTAAGCTTGTTACGGTCTGCCATTCACAAGTGGCAGGCTTGTGTGGCAAAGCTTGACGGTTCGGGGAGCGCATTAAATTTTTGGCGCCGCTGCCGGGGAGCTGTGCTGATTATCTTACGTTTAGCAGATTAGTGATTTGGATATTCACTCTTTGTTCATACCATCCATCTGTATATGTTTATATTTTCTTATCCAAAAATACAAAAATATTCTTCTCATTCCTCTTATTCGTTGATTCTATTTCTCTTACCCTCTTTTGCCGTTTAATTCTATTCTTCGTATCCTCTCAACCATTTGATTCTCTTCTTAATCCTCTATATGTTTAATTCTTATGTCGACAATCGTCAACTTCATCGTCAAAAATGTGTGTGAGCGGTGCGGAGGGCCTAGTTCAAGCGAATTTTGCAATTCGTGCGAATTATCCATCAAAAATTCTTTTCAAAGTTATTTCGACCACCCGCCACAACCTGAAATACATTCTAATCTTGACAAACCAGTTCAAACGTCGGAGCTACCCCAAGCACCCACCGAGGATTACGAGGACACTTTCTTTGAAAATAGAGCCCGTAATCTAATCGAACAAATTCAAGCCGATGAAAAAAGGTCGAGAATTAGAATTGATTACGATGAACCCGTTCAAACACCGGTGACTAGCAAGAATGACTTGCCTGATCTTCACGTTTCTCAAGAACCAAAACCAGAGACCATAACGGAAGTGGTGGAAATTGCTAGCTCTCAGAGCACACCACTTGTCCCACCTCCTGATTTTTCTGAATGTTCTTCGAGACTTGATAGTCATTCGGGTTACCATGTTGGTTTTGTTGATTCCTTGGATAAACTGATTCCTCTTCATAACTATCAAATGTAATCGTTTATTCCTTGTGTCGGTTGTGGTGAGCCTCTCTTTGGTTCACCCTGTCGTTGGTGTACTTGTGTACAATGTGGTAATGATATTCATAACGGGAGTTGTTTGTTTTGTGGTTCGAGGAATTCATTTGATTATGATCCTAATCAGAACTCATTTAACGACTCCTCAAACTTTTCCAATTACCCACCACAGCCCGACTATTCTTCATACAATCAGCATACCTGCTGTGAATTTTGTGGAGGTCCTCACCAAGGATTTGAGTGTCAATCCGGAAACACGTTTGTCTATGAACAATTTTCCACTGATGCTCAGAATTTTGGTTATGACCAAAATCCATATGATTCACCATTCCAGACTCAACAGTTTTACTGTTGTGAGTACTGTGGAGGTCCCCATTTCAGCTCTGATTGTCAAATAGGGAACCCAGTTCCTTGTAACAATCATGACTCTCACATGTTTAACAATTTTCAACCTCCACAGCACCATACGGTTCAAACTCCACTTGAGCCGTTATCTCAAGAAATCTCCCAAGATTTTGAAACCACAATGAAAACACTTGATGATATGATTCAAAACTTTAAGAATCAAGTGAGTGGTGAAAAGACCATAGGAGAATTGCTAGCCGAAGAACGAGAAGAACGAGAAGCTCGCAAATCTAGGGAAGAATTATTAATCCTAGAGCATGCAGCTCTAAGGCGTTCCCAATTTCTCAAGGCAACTCTATATGATGATGATGAGGAGAGTTTTTATCCTTTTAGAGATAATACTTCTCAACTCCCTCAGTCAGTTGATATCCCTGCAGTTGAGATTCCATCTCAAACAACTGCTATCACACCCGAGATTCACACTCACTCTCTTATTATGGGGGACGAGCATCTCGACACTGTTCCTGAAAAGGAATCGGACGAATTCATAAAGTCTAGTGTTGAGAACCTTGTCCTAATCCCAAGAGAGTCACAGGGAATTCTTGATCATGTGTGTGATATCCCTCCTCCTCTTGTCTTCCAAAATGATCATGTTGAGATGTTCTCCGATTCTGATGATGATGATTCGTTATCTTGTGGAGACATCATTTATGTGGAAGATTCACCTTCTGAGCTTGTTAGCTTAGAAGAAGAGAATGATGAAGTTACTGACACTGAAATCAAAGATGAAGCTCTTCGAGCAACATTATTGAATGTCAGTCTTCTCATTTCTAAAATCGAGGCTTTCAAAGAGAAACCTATTTCATCTCCTATCCCCATTAAGGATAGTGACATTCTTTCCGATGATTCTATTCCGGAAATGAAAGCCTTCTGTTTTGATAATATGGGAGAGAAGATTAGTGGCAGTACTACTTCTCATTCTCATAATTCTCTCCTCGATCATGAATCATTTACTTTTGAGGAGTTCGCCAGTGAACCCACTCATATCAATTCTGAATATGATTCATTCACCTTCATGGAGTTCTCAGATGAACTCGCTCATATCATATCTCCGCCGGAGTATGATAATTTCTACTTTGATCTAGACATTCCCATAATATGTCTTGATCAAGCAAGCTTAACTGATGAGATTCATGAAACTATGAATTCTCCTATTGAGGACGAAGAGTTAGTCATGATTTCTATCATGATTTTCTTCCTTTTCTTCATATATTCTGTCACTTCTCCTGTTCTTCACTCCTTCGGAAATGAAGACATTATCTTTGACCCCGGAATTTTCATTTATCATTTGTAAGCCGGTTCTATGTATATCTCATCGGTGTGGAACTTTCACGTATTTCAATGTTTATACAAACATCTTTAATGAAAGTCCGATGGAGATTGTCTCTTCCACTTACTTCCCCATGAACAAATTAATTCGGGGTCGAGTCAAGCTAGCGACTCGGTAATCAAAAACAGTAGCTAAACATGGGTTTTCACCCGTGTGTACCACCCTAGTGTGGGGGAGTTGCCCCACATGTTATGTATGTATATAAGTTTTCAAAAAAAAAAAAAAAAAATCATTCAAAATAATGGCCGTTGTATTTCCCTTTTACGTTCTATGTTTCGGCATAACCGCTGGTACTTTGAATATTGAGGGCAATATTCATTTCTAAGTGTGGGGGGGGGGGAATTCTCACGAATTTTATCATATAATTATACCAATTCTCCCGTTTTTGGCCAAAAAGTTTTTTTGGAGTAAGTGTTTTGCACTTACTCAATTGGTTATCAGTCCGCCTTGTCTAAAAAAACAAAAGGATTGGCTAATCCAGGAGCAAACGGCTCTTGGTAAAGATATCTCAAATCCGTTGACGGCTTGCAATTTGCCCAAAATTGTATGGTACTCAGCTCACCATATCCTTAAAAGTGAAGAGTTGGCTAGCCCGCAAGTTTATGGCTTGTGGTAAAGGCAGTGGAAAAACCATAATTGGTAATCAGCTCATCAAAGATAATATTGATAATTTATCTAAGAGTTGGCTAGTCCAGAGCAAACGGCTTCTGGTAAAGACGAATCAAATCCGTTGAAAGCTGGTGGTTTGCTCAAAATCACATGGTTATCGGTGTACCATGGTTCTTACTTGAACTGAAACATTTGGCTACTCCAGAAGTAATGGCTTTTGGTAAAGAGACTCAAATCCATTAAGTTTTTCTCAAAAGATTGCTAGGGACTAGCAATAGTTTAGTGTGGGGGATTGATGAGTGTGTAAATACTCATCATTTTTAGTCAAATCTAAACTGCAAAACGGTTAAAAATGCTCAGAAATGCATCAAAACACTGAAAATATTCCAAAATTGCATTTTATATGTTTCAGATGCAAAATGTTTAAAATCAGATGAAAAATGAGCAAAGTTTTCATAATTGGCAGTTTCAGTCCCTCAAGTTTCTAAAATTGTCAAAAATAGTCCCTGAGTAAAAATTTCAAAAGAAAAATCATCAAAGGTCCTTTTTAAATCATAACTTGTCAAATTTAGTCCTTTGGTGAAAAAAATGTCAAAAGTTTGAGAAAATTACAAGAATGGTCCTTCAACTTTGAAAATTGGCAGAAATGGTCCCTGGAAAATGTGAAAATGGCAACTTTGGTCCTTGTACTATTAACACTTGTCAAATTCAGTCCTTGGAGCAACTTTGAGATATTGGCAGCCTAGGTCTCTACAGTTTCAGAAATTACAATTTAGGCCCTTGTATTCTAAACCCTTTAATACTACCACTTGGACTTGTCAAATTGCAAATGACCCTCTGACTTTTGCTTTGGACCCCTGTCACTAATACTTTTGGACCTCCTGTTATTAAATAAAGCCAGTCAAACCTCAGTTGACCACCCCTTTCCCTCTCTCCCTCACGGGTTACCCAGGCTTCCATCATCACAATCCTGCAACACCTTCTGATAACACTCCACCTCCACCATCATCATCCCTACACCCCCCTCCACCTCACAACACTCCAAAGGTGCATTTAATGCATCCTTTGTACCTAACACTCAAGCTACAACTGTTAAACCAAAATTGGCGCCAAAAGTACTTTAAACGGCCAAGATTGATTTGAGCCATCCAAGGGCCTTAATTGTTAGTGGGAAATGTCCAGAGAGAGGAGAGATGAAGATTTGAGCTTATAAAAAGCAAGGAGAAGCAACAAGCAAAGGAGTTAGTTAGTTTTTATTTTTTTTAGCAATGTATGTCGATTTCTAGTTTATAATGTCTTAAGTAGTTTTCAAGTGTAATTTCCAGTTTATGTGTATCAAACATAAGTATTGAAGCATCTTGCAACTTATTTCAAGTACCAATTTCAGTTAATGATCAGTTTCCACTCTTTATGTCCACTGTTGAGATTTTGGTTTTCAAATTCACTTGTTTAAGCATTTAGCAACTCAGTTTCAATTTCCAACAAGCTTACATAAGCTGATAATAGCTTTTTGTAAGCTTAGAATCAAGTTTCAAGCATATTAGAAATTTGGTCAAAGAAAGTCAATATGGAGCAGATTTGGTGCAGGAATGTATTGGGTGATGCAGACTATGGTTTGGATTGATCTTTGGTTATATGGGTTGGTTAGGATAGAAAATGGTCCTTGGGTTCACTGGTTTGCATGCCATTGTGGCTTTGGACATTTGTAAGTCAAGTTCAAATTTCTTAGCATAATTAGTAGTTGTAGTTTTAATCTGTTAAAACTTGCTCAAATAGTAGTAATTAAGTTATATTAAGCTATTTTGATCATATTATATGCTTGTTCAGAGTTTACCTCAGTTTTACTTTGCAAAACAATAAGATAAGGGGTGTTTGGTTTATGGTTTAAACTGCCCTTGAGGCTTGTTCAGTGGATACTTATTATTAGTTCATGTTTCTTAAGTATATTTGAACTCATTTTAGTCAATAAATTGGGTCTGCTAGCACTAGAAGTCAAACATCATTGAAATCTGTCTCAATGCTTCATCTGTTGTGATTTAGGATTTGCAATTTCTTGATTTGTGCTTAGATTTGTTAAATATTGCTTGCAACAAGTTCATTACAACACATAACATCAACATCAGTCTTAAAATTGGATCCAAAATCCATTTTGATCAAAGTTCTTAAATTACTTCGAAAGTCAAAAGTGTGAAAAAAACCTGTTTTGGCTCATCTGCAAGGATTTTTCCTTGACTCATTTTTAAGTCAAATTAAGTGAACTTTGGCATTTTGAAAAATTCAACTGGTCTTATTACTTATCAGTATTTTTGTGGAATTTTACAATTTTGTTTAAGGCCTCAAATCAAGCTCTTCTTTTAGGCCAAAATGCCCTGCTCCAAACTCTCAGTTACACTGAGTGTTTTCTCAGTTCTTGCAGCTTGTGCACAAGGCTCAAAAGAGCTCCCCATGGTCTGATTTTTGGTACATTTGGTCTCACCCAGGTCTAGTCTAGGTTCCAAGTTGTAGTTTTCAGTTTGAGCTTATTTTTAAGTCTGTGCTTGTGTTCAAAGTTGGCACCTAAATCTGTTTTAGTTTATGAAATCAAATAAGCCAAATCTGTGAATCTAGCTAAATAGAGGTTAAGGCCTGGTGTTAATTGTTGCATTTTATTTGATTTAGCAGTTTAGAACTTTTGTAAACAGTTGGTAGCTTATCTTGTTCATTTGGCTTATTTGGAGTGCTTAATAATAAGCACTTGTGCATCAGTTCTCAATTTCTCCACATAAGTGCCTGTTTTTCCAATTTTCCTAGCTTCCTAATATAATTTTAGAGTTTTCCTGAAATTTTCAGATTTTTCTAAGTTGATTTGCTATTTTTCTTAATTTAAAGTAGATTTTAAGCATTTTAAATTAGCTTTTAATACAAAAAATTCAGAAAAGGTTCAAAAAAATAATTTTTCAATTTTCTTAAGTTTAGATAAATATAAAAAGTTAAAAAAGTAATTTTCCAGATTTTTCATAGTTTATTTTGTAATTTTTAGTAATTTAATTAGTTTTTAATAGTTTAAAATTCATAAAAAATAGAAAAATAATCAGAAAAATACAAAAATAGTTTTGAAAATTCTATTTTGTTATTTTAGACTTTTCTAAGCCTTAATTTTATTTTTCTAGCTTTGTTTCTTAATTTCTTGTATTTTAGGTAATTATTAAATAGTTAAAAATAGTTTTTAATTAATAATAATTAGATAATTAGTTATAAAAATAATTTTCTTTTTCTAAATATTTTCTTTTATCATTAGGATTGTAGAAATGTATTTTTCATATTTTTAGGGTTAATATTGTGTAAGTTTCACTTTTTAATTTGTACGTCACGTAGTTTTTATTTCAGTTTTATAAAAACATAAAAACAAAAACATCATTTTAATTATAGTGATAGCGTTTATTTAATAGATTTTATCTTTTTAATTTCCTTTAATTTGCATTTAAGCCGTTGTAATTTGTTGGCTTTTTCTGTAGTTATAATTAATTCACAATCTCCTTTTCCGTTCAAATCTCCCGATCACTTTACGTTTGATAATCCATTGCATAGCTCGCTGGGACATAACGACCCGGGGAAACACTATACTCCCCAGATCTTCATTGAGTTCGTTCCTGAGCCGTTTTAAGCTTGTTACGGTCTGCCATTCACAAGTGGCAGGCTTGTGTGGCAAAGCTTGACGGTTCGGCACCAATCAACTATGCACGATCGGGTTCATTGCTCGTTAGTGCAATAGGTAGACCTTAGGTAGACGAGACTTAGAAATATTAAATCCTGGTCGAAAAACATGCATTAGAATTTTGGCGCCATTGCCAGGGAGCTATATTAGGGTTTTTGTTAGGTCTTTTATTTTTGTTTTTGATTATTTATTTTTTCTCACGATCTTCATTAAGTTTCAGGTACCATGGCAGTTGTGGACATCGATAACCTCACTCTCGAGGAGTACCTTGCTATGACTCAGGTACCTTGGCGATTGGAGCGGAAGTGGACCAGTTTATGAGGGAACTGCGTGCTAACCCTTTTTCCAGAAGTAAGAACGAAGATGCTTACGAGCATATTGAAAATGTTTTGTACATCTCAAGCCTCTTCATCATCCTGGGTGTTTCTCAAGATGCGATCATACTTAGGATATTCCTTATGACATTCACGGGATTGGCTAAACGATGAGTTGATAGACTTTCCGGTGGGACCATTGACATGAGGAATCTTCTCAAAAGAGCTTTCATTCAAAGATTTTGCCCTACTTCAAGAACGACAAAATAGTTAGAAGAAATCCACAATTTCAGACAAGAAGATGGTGAAACATTATACGAAGCTTGGGATAGGTATAATGACCTCATATACAAATGCCCTACTCATGATCTTAATAATCAACAAAAGGTCAACATCTTCTACAAGGGTATTGAAATTGCTACAAGGCAAATGCTAGATTCTCAAGGGCCGATCCCTGTAATGACACCTACACTTGCATTGGAAGCTATACAAAATATGGCCACCCACTCTCAAAAATGGCATGAAGGAGGAAGCCATAGAAGTTTAGGCGGAAGTTTGGATTGTATTGCCGCCATCACCAACAAATTAGATACTCTTGGTCGTGACATGCTAAAGCTCAAAGAAAGTGTGCACGTTATTCAAGTTGGATGCAAAACTTGTGGTGGAGCTCATCTTGCTAAAAATTTCCCTCTTAATGATGAAGATAGAAAAATTGAAGAGGTAAAGTATAGTGAAGCTAATAGACCTTTCCAAGGATCCAATGGAAATGGTAACGGATATTGTGGAGGACCTTCGGGGTATTACAATCGTGGACCTTATGGAGATAGAAGGTCTAATCTCGAGGATACTATCAACAAATACCTTGAGGACTTTACTAAAAGGCAAAAAGAGCAGGACGAATGGTTGAAAAGCTTTCAAGAAAGTACGAACAAAAGCCTCTCTAGCCATGATGAATCTTTAAAAAACTTAAAGGCAATGGTTGAAAAGCTTAGTGAAGAGTTGAAAAGAAGTAATATTGAACCTGAGGGAAGTAAACCTATGGTGGCTTGCAAGGCCATCTTTACGGACGACGAGGATAATGAATCAACCGATAATTTTCATACTTCTATTACTAAGCAGGAGTTTGAAGCTGGATCGGACGACAACAACCAATTAAGCAGTAACTCTTGCGATGAGTTACGACGTAACCAGGGAACAGATATCAAGCCGAAGTTGGAGAGCACTAATGCGAATGAAATGACTAGCCAATTACCGAAGAAGGAGATTAGCAAGGATAACTTTGTTCTTCCATGTTCCATTGGTAATCATGATCTATCGGCATTAGCCGATCTTGGGTCTGGTGTGAACGTTATGCCACTTTCAATATTTCTAAGACTTAGATTAACTAATCTTTGGAAAACAAGCATGGTGATTGAAATGGCATATATGACTAAGGCGACTCCAATTGGAATTGCTGGTAATGTACTGGTTAAGGTCGATAAGTTTCTCTTTCCTTCAGATTTTATGGTTATTGATATGGCAAACACCCCTAGAGAGCACTTAATTCTTGGGAGACCTTTCCTTGCTACCTCACTCGCCCAAATCAAGGTCTTTGAAAAAGAGCTTTCATTGGGATATAGTCATGATAGGGTGGTATTTAAGATGGACAATGTTCTTTGTCAAGAACCACGAGAAGTAGTGAGCTCGTGGATGGCAGACTTAGAGACTGAGGAGGAACCAGCTATTTTACTCGATAGTTCTAACGATGTTTTTACTCCTTCATAAATTTGTCATATGCAAGAAACATAGTCTAATGATAGCTACGATAGTGATGAATCTTCTTGGTGGGATGATGAAGAAGATCGGATTTCACCTAGGGATATGGAAAAAAGTGGTGTAATTGTCGTAACAGGGAAGCTACATTGTTGTACTCCTATGACTACTATTATAGAGGGCTCGAAATTAAGTTTTCCAGCATGTTCCCCGTTTATCAAACGTTGCAATGGAGGTGGCTAATTCTTTATGAAACGGATAAAAAAAGAGGCAACCGTTTGGTGGTGTTTTGAAAAGGAGAAAATAATTAAGGAAAATTGGTTCCGGGAATACCATATTATGCCTGATTGGTTTGAAAATATAGAATGGACTATTCACTTTTGTGAATTGGCAATTTTGATGTCTGGAGGAACTACTCAAGCTTAGCCTACGTGTGATCCCCATCTCAAGGTGTGTAATGGAGGAGAATTCCCTGAGCCAAACTTGCTCAAACGTAATGAATGGCCATGTTTTAATGAAGAAAAGAGAGAAGAAGTCGGCTACCAGGGGATTTCGTTTGAGAATTTAAAATGGGAAGCCGAAGCTAAATTTCGTTAAGAATGGGCCAAGTCTAATTTTTTGCGAGAGACTCAATATTGCATGACTCCGTTCATACCTCCAACTGTTTGGGACCAGTCTTCCTCCAATAAGAAAATGATTAAGGCCGGCCAAGTCCAAAGGCCACCATAAAGCCCCATGTCTTTGAGTCTAACTTAAAGACTCGTTAATAAAGAAAAGTGCTATTTCGAGAGACAACCCGAATTGAAGTTTTATTTTCCTTTTTTGTTGGGCTTTAGGTTTTTAACATTTTTGCAGGAATTGAAGTTAAATGATCGGCTTTTAACAGGAAGATGGATTATGTCCCGATTAGCAAGTTACGACGTAACTTTATCAATGGTTACGCCGTAACCATTCTACTGTAGCACTACACTCCAGGTTTTAACCAGTTATGGCGTAACTTCCATCCCTTATTACGCTGTAACAGTCTTCTGTAGACGATTTCCATGTTCAAACCAATTACGGCGTAACTCATTCTTATGGTTACACCGTAATTCATTCTGCAGTTCAATTTTAATTTTCAAATATTAGCACAATAACCTTGTATTAGTTTTAAATAGACTTTGTGGGTATGTTCGCTGTAAGCCCTCACGAGACTACACTCGTCCACTTAGGACACCAAGTGGTTTAAAAGGCTTATTGCATATCCTAAATGCAACCGTGATTTCTACGAAAGTGATTTAGGTTTGTTTTTTTTTGTTTCTCCTTTTTATTTTTAGAATTATGCTTGTTGGTTAGTTGTGATTTCATGGATCGGAGTTTTCTCATGGATACTTAATGAAGGCACGATTTTTTTGTGGGCCTTCTCTCCTTTTAGGAGCAAATTTCAGGAAAGGTCTCGCTCCAATTCTACTTTTTCTTCACCTTTATTTAATGTTTAGTACAAAAGGGACTTTGTACATCTCAAGTGGGGGGACGGGAGTAGAGTTATTACGTGAACTTATTTGAATCTTTTTTTCTAGTTTATTTTAAAAAATTATGCCATTTTTTTAATTTTGACATGTTTTTCTTAACCTAACTAGATTAGACCTTAGCCGAGCACACTATAACCTTTCATATTATGAGTGTGTCGGTAACTTGTAAACTTTTGAAATTGGCCTTTGCATAACGTCGAGACCATAAACGAGGTGTGTCGAGTTAGCTTGATATATATGGAATAATCAATTTGAAAGGGCAATATTTTTGGATTATCACCCAAATAGCCTATTTATGTATGTTTATCAATTAGTCACTCGACTATTCGACCCCTATGTTAAACCCTTTTGTTGCACTTATCTTTAGTGTAAGATACCTTTAGATACACCCTTCAGAGTCATTCTTTTCATTTCATACCCTTATTATGTTTGTATTGTTACACCCATTCGCCTTAGCCTACCGTGTAGTCTTAATATATGGTTGGGAAGTCACTGTTTGCCCAAGTTCGAGGTTTGAGTAGAGAGGTTCGGGAATCACTCTTTCATCAAAGACTTACATCTGAAGATCATTAAAGACCTCCCATATTCTCCATATATGTTCATCTCAAGTGGGGGGATGTTTATCTTTTTATCTATAAGCACTATGTATGAGCTTAGTAGATATTAGCATCGAGGAGGCCACCTCGGTCACATTTGAAGATTTGAGTTGGTGAATTTATAACACCAACAGTTTGAAGAATAGGTGATGTGCCCATCATGACGTCCAATAATGGCACATTTACTTGATACATCATGATCTGGTTTCTTCATCTTGAAGCTTGAACTTTGGATGGACGGTGGGCAGTGACAACTTGGTTGCAGGTTAAGACTATTTGTTTGTTATTTTTTATTTTACACAATTTATTTCATGTGTCTTATCCAACCCTTTTAGTCATGAAGCGTGTCTGGGTGATGAAGCGAGCAATCTTTGGTGTCTTGGCCATGGATTTGGTCATGTATCATTCATTTTGTCCACTTTGTCGTGACATGTTAGTAATAAAATTTCTCCCTTAACCTCATATTATGTTTACCCATATTGCCTTTAAATATTGTTTAGTCCTTAACTCTAGTGGTGGAGATTTGTGTAAACGCCAAGCTTATGATAGAATACATGCTATGATTGTGCTTTGAGTGATCACCCCGAAATTGACACTTAGATTAGAAAAGAGAATATGAGTGTTTGTTCCCATTTCGTAAGGTGTTCAGATTTGATTTATTCTAGCATAAGGAATTTTTAAACTCATATCTTCCAGGTATTTGGGGGATATCATTTTAAAAATTATTCTAATAAGGTCTACTTGAGGGCAAGTAGAGTTCAAGTAGGGGGATATTTGATAACATCAAATAATCCTGACTTTTAAGTGTCAATTTCACCTGTTTATGCTCATATTTTATGTCATTTATATGGATATATACTCTTATTCCTTTATATTTCATTTCCAGGTGATATATGAGCATTGGAGCTTAGAGACGCGGATTTGGATATTTCCTTAACGATTTTACCTTAGTATGCTATCTTTGAAGAAGCTACGCCGTAACTCATATTACCAATTATGCCGTAGCTGGGATTTCGTTACAGAGACTAATTCAACTACAGTTACGGCGTAACTCTCAACTTAAGTTACGTTGTAACCATCTAGGTCATGAAGAATTTCGCGCCTCCGTCAACTACGCCATAACATTCTCACATGCATTACGACGTAACCATCTTCTGTTTAGAAGGTTCAAGTTACGTCTTAACTCACTACAAAATTACGACGGAGTTACAATTACGGCGTAAATATTCCTTAGGTTACGCCGTAATCGCCACTTCGAGCTTTCTGTTTAGAAGATACTTAAGTTACGGTGTAACTCTCAACTTAGGTTACTGATAAGGATTTAAAAGGTACACTTTTGATGGGTCATTTAAGCCCTTAATCGACCACTTTTATATCCGTTACTGCTTAATTTCGCTCCTTTTCACTTTTTAGGTCTTTTGAAGGCAAATTGCTGGAATGACACTTATTCGGACGAAAAGGCGTGAATATATGAAGAAAATGGCCAAGTCAAGATCAGGACACTCAAGCTGCTAGAATTGAAGGTGACGACATCAGAGTTAGAAGGCGACGCCGTTGCAACGTGCTCCAAATTTGTGACGGCTCAGTAGCGAAATTGCTATTTTGTACCCGACGGCGTCAGGCTTTAAAGAATAGGGCGTCACAACTCAGACGGCCTAGATTCAGATCCCGACGGCGTCAGAAGCTGAAGTTGACGGCGTCACAACCATAAGGTGACGCCGTCACAAGGTTGACGTGGTCAAGACGAAACCCTAATGGCGGCGATCCGACGGCGTCACATTTAAAGAGTGACGCTGTCGCAAGTTGTAACTCTATATATAGAATTCGAATTTTCAGACTTTTAAAAGGAGGTAGTTTTGTGGAGTAAAACCTAATAACGATTTTTAGCTGTCTTGGGCAGTATCTTAGGGTTCTCATACCCTATTTTACAACAAGATAAGTAATTTACTTCATTGATTCAATTATGTCTTCAATTGTATGTGTGTATGCTTGCATGTTTTCCATGTCCGGCTAATTTACTTGTGTGTTTGCTTAGATCTATGAAACCTAGGTATTGAATATTGATTGGTTGTCTCTTATCTTAATTGTGATTGACCTAGGATTGCGATAAGTCATTCGTTTTGTTTTTAATGCTTGAGTAATCTTTGTGAAAATTAGTTTATAATCGCCTAGAATTATTGTAGGCTAAAAATCCAAAGATAACCTTAGAGTTAGTTTATGAATCCTAGAGATTTTGTAGTCAATAACCTTAAGGTAGTCTCAAAGATTTAGGGAAGAAAGCATACCCTACGACCTTAGAAGACACAAAGCGTTAAGAATAAGGACGTGACAATTCAACCATCAATAGGAGATAACTAGGGAGTAATAGTATCTAGGTAAACACATCTTTAATTATCATACGAGCACACATCAATTAGACATAGACTACCACTTAGCTTAGTTAATTAGATAATTAGAATAGTAGAGTAATCGGTAGACATACCAACCCCCAAATCCAATACCCCGAGATTCGTACCTTTTAATTTTCTAAAAAAAATATAAATAAAAGATAAAAAAGTAATTTTCCTCAACCCAACCTTAGCTTAGTAACTTCTCACTAGCATTTCTATTCCCCTAGAGAACAATATCAATCCCAGGCTTACCCTAATACTACACTACAACGATTAGGTTCACTGCCTAGGTGATGGAAAAACTTGCTCGAAGAAAAGGAAGTTTTCTTTGACCCGAACGTGCGTTGTACGCGTATCAAGTTTTTGGCGCCGCTGCCGGGGAATAGAATAGCTAGTTAGATTTCCACCTCGTTTAGGTTCCCTTGCTTGATTCCTATCAAGTAAGATTTTTTCTCATTTTTAGCTTCCTCGTAGTCTATCCCCCTTCTTCGTGACCTTTGTTAGTAACCCCGTCACTTTTCATCATGGAAGGTGATAACCCACCAAACAACAACCTACCACTTGATCCAACTTTTGCCAACCAACTCCGAGCTCGTATTGTTAGTGAAATTGGAGAGCTTAAGAAATTTAATAGGATAATTGAAAGTGCACTTGAGGAAGCCCTTAGGGAATCCACTGGCACTTTAGATAGTAATTCAACCTCAAGTGATTCAGATGATGAGTTAGAAGAAGGAGATTATAAGGTATTAGAAGTTATGGAAGGATGTAAGGAGGAGGAAGAACTTAGGGAGTATTTTGATTCATACCCTAATGGGAAGGAAACCACCTATCACTATAACGTAGTTAACTATAAGGCATGCTTGGATACCCTTGCATTAGAAGTGGTGACCCTAAGAATATTAAGATACCGTGCATGCTTGGATACTTGTATAGGGATCACACTTACATTGACTATAAGGCACCCATGAACATAATGTCTAGGCTCTACTACAATTGGATCATGAGCGAGAAGTTAGGACCTATGGGGGACCCCTTTCACCCTAGGAAAGTGAGTAACTATGTTTAGAGGGACAAAGGATTGCATGTCTTCGTAGGTAACTTCACATATAAGTGTGATTTCATGATCTTGGAGAATGTTAAGGGCATCATTGATGGGTTTTTAAGAGATGTGATACTTGAGAGACCATTTATTGAGGAATCTAAGATGGTTTATGATCAAGAGGAAGGAGTAGCCAAGTTCTCAAATGGGACCGAATGTGTTAAGTATATAATGCCCTACAAAAATAAGAAGTTTGAGGGTATTGACGATCTAGATGTAGACAACATTCCGGCCTTTGAAGTAGATTGGGAGAACAAGGTTTACTACACCGCTTGTCTAGAGTTAGGCCCTGAGTATATTCGTGATGAGAGAAGAGTGAAGGAAATCGAATGGACCTCTAAGATAAGAGGAACGTAGGGGCACGACTTCGAGTCTAGCTACAAGACTCATAAATAAAGAAAAGCGCTTTGTGGGAGGTAACCCATGCTTAATTGTTTGCTTGTTTGTGTGTCATATATCTTTTAATGATTGTTTATTCTCATGTTTGAATTTGTGAAAGTGCTTTATTTTGTCTTTAACCTCGTCTTAATTACATATAAAGGTATTTTACAAAAGGGATAAGTGTAGAGAGGATTACACGCGCTTTCAAAAAGAACGTGAACATGAGAATTACGATTATTAAAAAGATATACATGTGTGTTTGTTAGAGTCAAATGCTTGTATCGAGTCATAATGGATGTTTTGCAGAAATGTTTTCCAGATTCTAAAGATATAAATTTTACAGAATTTTTTTAAGAAAATCGCAGACCAGTTTTTTTCAGGATAACCTGACGGCGTCAGGATCGCAACCTGACGGCGTCAGGAGGAGCAGAAACAACTTATAACTTTTTCTCGTTTTCTGTGCTACTTATAAATTTTTGGAATTTCTCAGGTCTTAATTTTCCAGAAAATCTGTAAACATCCATTCCACAAGCATTATATCCTACTTTAGTAGAGTCATATATAGTGTTACCGCCGATTTTACGCGAAGGTTTCGTTTGTTTTCTTCAAGTTTGCATGTTTTATTTATCAAAAAGAAGATACATAAGATTGGATGGAGCTTTTCACGCATACATTCTTCTTGAAGAAGAATTTAACCACTACTTCACACGGATCCTACTGAGCTAATCAGGGGAGTATTAGTTTCATTTTTTAATTACCTTCCATTATCATAACTTTGATACTTTCGGGGAACATTGGGGACAATGTTCAGTTTAGGTGTATGGAGGGAAAATAAAACGGGAACTTTGAAACTATGCTTATCCTTGACTATTTTCCTTTTCCAATTTCATTTGTGTAATAAACCATAAGAAATATCGGTTAGGGTAATTTTGGCACCAAATTTAAAATTTTTCATGACATGTAGGAGTGGGCCATTAGTCTTAATAAAGCGTCTCATGGAAAGGAAGTTATATGACTAGCACAAAACCCTTTACTACTCAAATTCCACCCCAAAATGTGAGGATTGCCCTTAGATTTGTAGGAATTAAAGCATTCATCTTTAATGCTTCGAGAGTGTACCGGTAGTATAATAGATTCTAGAACTTGTTTTGTGATGCATTCCGAGATCGCTAGTGAGACTACACTTGTGTAGTTAGGAATAACTAAATGATAAGAGGCATTAGGATAACCCTTGTTTGATACCCGTATTATAATTACTTCTTTCACATCAGTTGAGTAATTCCCCCAAACCCTTGCGTTGTACTCATCTTTAGTACACGATACCCCTAGTTAACCCCTCAGAGCCTATCCTTTTCGCGGTTCTCGTGATTTTTCGGTTTTCCGAAATATCAATGAAGAGCATTGTTTACAATCCACCCCCAAATGTACACCCAAATCGCCTTAGCCTACCTTGTATGCACTAACTTTTAGTGCATTATTGTTATCATACTAAACCCTTAGTTCAATTATCTAGTTGCTTGCATAAGTTGCTAAGTCGAGTCATATCCTTTGTACACAGTTTTGGGACTATTGGGACTCATGGGAAAAGTTAAATTTTATGAAGTGACGGGAAGGAACGTTAAATTCAAATTCCCTTTATTTACGTAATAATGTACTCCAAGTGTTTTGATCTTTTTAATTCGGGTCAAATTAGTGTTAGAGTAATAAAAACTCAAGTGTAGGGATGTGCCTATAAATCCCTTATATTTTGATGTTATCGTAGAGGATGGTAGAGTAAAAGTGTATGAAAAAAAAAGTGTGTTGAAAAAAAAAAGAAAAAATGAAAAAACATACCGGCTACTATCCTACATCTATCTTTAAATTTATGTTTGTTTGTTTCAAAGTTATCTAGAGTTTAGAGTGTCGAGTCTTGGCTTAGCAACGCCATGCTTCTCATGCTTGTAACATAAAGATTTTTGACTTGCCACCACTAAATCGCCTCTCCCACCAAACCCTTTGTTTCCCTACCGTAAGCTTAAAAGACCTCTTGGATTGCTTTTCCTAGGTGCTTACGCCAAAGCAATGGAGGTTTGATCTAGTCTCAAGCCTATGGTAATCTATGTACTAGGACCGGTTAATGAGTGTATATCTTCCATTTCCAATTTGATATATTTCATATACACCCGAGAGATGAGAGTATCCAAACACCACTTGTGAGGTGCTAGTATGTAATTTATGTGCTTGTTATGACTTTTGCGGGGCTTATACTTGTTGTAAATTGTTCTAAACTAATGCTTCATGACCCCTAACTTATAAATTAATTGGCCAAAAGCACATTTGCTTGAGGACAAGAAAATACCAAGTGTAGGGATATTTGATAAGGATTTAGAAGGTACACTTTTGAGGGGTCATTTAAGCCGTTAATCGACCACTTTTATATCCGTTACTACTTAATTTCGCTCCTTTTCACCTTTTAGGTCTCTTGAATGCAAATTCATGGAATGACACTTATTCGGACAAAAAGGCGTGAATATATGAAGAAAATGGCCAAGTCAAGATCAAGACACTCAAGCTGCTGGAATTGAAGGTGACGGAGTCAGAGTTAGAAGGCGACACCATCGCAACGTGCTCCAAATTTGTGACGGCTCAGTAGCGAAATTGCTATTTTGTACCCGATGGCGTCAGGTTTTAAAGAGTAGGGCGTCACAACTCAGACGACCTAGATTCAGATCCCGACGGCATCAGAAGCTGAAGCCGACGGCATCACAACCATAAGGTGACGCCATCTCAAGGTTGACGTGCTCAAGACAAAACCCTAATCGCGGCGATCCGACGGCGTCACATTTAAAGAGCGACGTTGTCGCAAGTTGTAACTCTATATATAGAATTCGAATTTTCAGACTTTTAAAAGGAGGTAGTTTTGTGGAGTAAAACCTAATAATGATTTTTGGTTATCTTGGGCAGTATCTTAGGGTTCTTATACCCTATTTTACAACAAGATATGTAATTTACTTCATTGATTCAATTATGTTTTCAATTGTATGTGTGTATGCTTGCATGTTTTCCATGTCCGGCTAATTTACTTGTGTGTTTGCTTAGATCTATGAAACCTAGGTATTAAATATTGATTGGTTGTCTCTTATCTTAATTGTGATTGACCTAGGATTGCAATAGGTCATTCGTTGTGTTTTTAATGCTTGAGTAATCTTTGTGAACATTAGTTTATAATCGCCTAGAGTTATTGTAGGTAAAAAATCCAAAGATAACCTTAGAGTTAGTTTATGAATCCTAGAGATTTAGTAGGCAATAACCTTAAGGCAGTCTCAAAGATTTAAGGAAGAAATCATACCCTACGACCTTAGAAGACACAACGCGTTAAGAATAAGGACGTGGCAATTCAACCATCAATAGGAGATAACTAGGGAGTAATAGTATCTAGGTAAACACCTCTTTAATCATCATACGAGCACACATCAATTAGACTACCCCTTAGCTTAGTTAATTAGATAATTAGAATAGTAGAGTAATCGGTAGACATACCAACCCCCAAATACAATACCCCGAGATTCATACCTTTCAATTTTCTAAAAAATATAAAAAAAAAGATAAAAAAGTAATCTTCCTCAACCCCAACCTTAGCGTAGTAACTTCTCACTAGCATTTTTATTCCCCTAGAGAACGATATCAATCCCGAGGCTTACCCTGATACTACACTACAACGATTAGGTTCGCTGCCTAGGTGGTTAAAAAACTTGCTCGAAGAAAAGGAAGTTTCCTTTGACCCCGAACGCGCGTAGTACGCGTATCAGTTACGCGGTAACTATGGTCGAGCCTATAAACACAAATCCTAAAATCTGCATTTTACCTCATTCACTTACAACACAAAGGCAGGGAACGTGAAGAGGGTTCCAAGGGCAGATCATACCAAGCATACGGAGCCATCTCCAAGGGAGGAATCACATCATATCGATAAGCTTTAGCGATTACTAATACTTTTCACTTTAATTCATGTATTTAATCATGTTAAACATTTAATTTATCGTGTCTTTTAATATGATCGGCTAAGCACCCTTGGTGAAAGCCTAGTTATGATTTATTGACTGTATTGTTTGTGTTTTCATGCTTTTATAAATGTTTCTAGGGTATGAATGCATAGTTCGATGGTAGTTACCCTAGCTTCGGTAGTTTTGAATTACGGTCGTATCTAATTGCTTAGGAGAATTGGCCAACTGACCCTAACTAAGTAGGTAGATAGGCTTGGTAAGAATTTACCAAAAGACTATCAAATCCCTTTTGTGCAAATTGATCAAAGGATCACCGTTTGGGAGATTGAGCTTAAGGAGTTAGGGATGTGTGTCTAAGATGCTAGCGTCTGGGCATACATTGTTTTGAATCTTGCATGTAGGGTACTTAATGACTTGGCTTAGGTTGCTAGAGATCCCCGTCTCCTCAAAGGATATGACTGCGAAGTTTGGGAAGTTAGATATGTTCGAGGGAAATAATTTCACGCGATGATAGAAGAAGATTCACTTTCTTCTCACCATGTTGAAGGTTGTATACGTGTTGAGTACCCCTATGCCTGAACTGGTGGAAGATGCGGCGCTTGATCAGACAAGGAGACGATGCATGTGGAGGGTGGCTCTCTGTAGGGTTCTGGTATCACTCGCATGTCCAATAGAATATGCACAACGGAATAAAACAGATAACATGGCCATGCAACCAGAAAAACTCTTACCAGTTGTATGTAGGTTGTCTCTGTTTCTTTGACTTCTTTTCAAAAACCCTTTCCCTTCATGAATTTCTTCATTCAGGGGGAAGAAATAAGACGATCTATGGTTTGAACGTCTTAATTCAGTGTTATCGTCTCAACTTTCACGGGGATATTTTGTGTGAAGTCACCTAAATATGATGTTATGATGCCTCACACACGGTCATTTTATCGAGTAATTGCATATTCGCAGGTGATTATTATTCTGATAGACCGCAACAATCAGGGGGAAGTTGCTTCATTTCGTCTTTCGTGGTTTGTTAGGTGTGAAGCATCTATAGTCGTGAGAAGATCTTGTTGATTTCTTGCATGTTACCTCCGAACGGACTTTTCGCATTGTGTACAACTGTGATTACATAACAAAACAGATTTACCTGGTGTGGTTTACTGCTCATCTATAAATTTTGCTGCGTACTAAAAACTTCAAAAGTTAGAAGAAATGTCGACTACATCAAAGTTTAGAATCTACTGAAGATGGTTGTCAGTTTGGGGGGAAGCTGATTTAGAAACTTCACCAAAAAGAAGTGTACGGAGAAGCTACTAAAGACATGCAGCATGATTTGGGGGAAGTTAATCGAATTCATGCATATTACATCATTTGCCTACAAGTGAAGAAAACAGTTCTCCAGTTGAGGTACAAGAAGAAGAAAAAGAGCGTCAACTGTCATCATCCTCAGCATTTGAAGAGCTCATGAATACCTTTCTTTATTTGTTTTGTGTACTTGTAGGAAATGTTGTAAAGTAATCCCTTATGTCGTCCCATTGGGGGAAGATTGTTGATCGCTCCTAACACGTAAATGGAACGACATTTACGGGATTACATCATCTATCTTATTTAGCCAAAACACATGGACTAGTTATGTCATATTGTAATAGTTATGTTGTGTTAGGCTATAAATACCCTCCTAGACTTCACTAGGAGGGTGAGACTCTTTGTGTAACTTTCACTTTTCTTTATTATAAAATACATAGTATTTCCCTTCTCTCTTTACTATCTCTTTAAAACATGAAGATGATGTTCTTTTATTTTCCCCGACCTCCCAAATCACCATATCAACCTTTATATCGATCCTACAATTTTCGTGAGATTCTGGATTAATCTGTTGCACGAGTTCGCCTTCTATATAAATGATCGACCAAATTAGGCTTTTTGGGAGAAAACCTCACTTCGGGTTACGTCAGGTATCCACCGATACAAAACAAGTAGAACCATGGCTCGAATCTAAGCACGTTAGATGATGTACGAACTCGGGTAAAGCCTAAATCGACTACATGTCAATTTAGGGATGTTGCGATCGATTAAGGGTTTGTAACAACCCTTGATCCCCGATTGTGGGTTATGGAGAGAAAGAGGAGACTTTTAGATTTATTGTGTGAGTTATGAGGATCCCTCAAAATCATTTTATATTTATTGGGAACTTGAGAAGGTTCTAGAATACTTGTAGGAGAAGTATTGGAGTTTGTTTAGGAAACAAACTCCTCCCCTCTTTGTGGGTCAGTCGAACGAGCTAAAACAACCACCATTGTTATTTTGCTTCTTGTCATTAACTAACCCTTAATATTTATCCTTTGATAAATATTAAGTTTCGAGTAATAACTATTTAACCATTTAATGAAAATAACGTCATATTGTCATTTCCTCAATTTCATTTCGTATACTTGTTTCTTATTTCCGCTTGCATGCTCTATTTAGTGTGCACCGATGTGACCCTTTGACATTTTCGTGAAGGTAAGTTCTGAAAGCTTGTTGTGTTGTTTGCACATAAATCCTTTCAGAAACCTGAAAGACTATTTAACCCTTTAATATTTATCCCTTGATAAATATTAAGTTTCGAGTAATAACTATTTAACCCTTTAATGAAAATAACGTCGTATTTTCATTTCCTCAATTTCATTTTATATACTTGTTTTTGATTTCCGCTTGCATGCTCTATTTAGTGTGCACCAATGTGACCCTTTGACATTTTCATGAAGGTAAGTTCTGAAAGCTTGTTGTGTTGTTTGCACATAAACCTTTCAGAAACCGGAAAGACCAAACCACTAAGAAATCATCTAGAAAACAAAAAAGGTCAAAGTAAAAGAAAAACCTTAGTTAGATTCCATCAGGTAGTATTTTTGCTTATAACGATTTATTCCCTAGATCCTGCCTTAGGTGGAAACCAACTAGAAGAGTATTTACTAACATAGGTTTTACATGTAATTCTATTTGGAATATATGTGACACTAGTGCAAAAATAACTGAAAAGATCAAATGACTATGTGTTCAATTAATTTCGTCTAACTGTGTGGAACCACCTTCTCTATTGGTTCCCAATTTTATTTATCTCGCCTTAATGTGCAGGTTGTCAAAATTTAAATGTGGTACATCGACTCGGGGTGCACTCGCCATATGACCAGCAACAGGGAACTGCTCATGAACTTCGTGACTAAATTCTTGGGTATAGTGCGTTTGAGAATGATCACTTCGCCAATATTTAATTCGTCAAATATCACTGTAGAAACGTAGAGGCGAGGGGTGAATATGTTTCTATTTAAAATCGAAAAATCTTTCGTATCAAATTTCTAATCAAGCGTGGCTAAATACGAATAGTGGTTATGATGTTTATAACAACTAAATATTGTAGATTATATCACAAAATAAATTACAATATATTAACCAAGCCAAGACAAACATGTCATCAACATAATATAAAGAACCAATCATACAAAACACATAGAAAAAATTAAGAGTTCAAGTTGATCATATTGTGGACGGTCCCTTATATGTATGGACGATCCCATATATATTTGGGACTGCCAGTCTATTTACGGGACCGCCACCAGTGGCTTGGTTGAGACTGAAAATGGTGTTTTCTTATGTTTTGCATTTTTAAGTTAGCTAGTTAATATCCCAAGAATGATAACAATACAAGAAACAAACCACACAAACCTAAGTGCAATGCAAGTATAAATGTAAAGCGATAAATGAAAGAATGAAATGTAAAGAGATAAGTAGAGAAAACGCAAATCGAACATGATGATTTATAGTGGTTCGGTCACAAAGAACCTCTTCGCCCTACTCCACTCCTCGAGTACCCAACACGGGAGTTCCTTCACTAATCAAAAAGCTCCCTTTAGGCAGAGAAAACCACACAACAACGCTTATACCAATTTACGACACTAAGAGGAATGTCGAGTTCTAATCTTGAATAGAAATAATCCACCCACGATCTACCCGATCTACACGATCCACACGATCAACATGATCTACCCGATCTACATGATGTAACCGATCTACACGATACACACGATCAACATGATCAATCTGATCTACCCGATCTACATGATCAACATGGTCAACCCGATCAATACCATCTACCCAATCTACACGATCTACATACAACACCACAAGGACTTACATATTGTCCGGATCTACACACTACACAATTCCGAACTTACACACAAGTCGGATCTTACCATATACACATGATTGAAGGATATAGACTCGATCTATATGTAACCAATATTACACGTTGACTAACTTGACTACATAACTTCGTATCTAGATGATAACAAAATTTCTTTTCTTTGCACTTGAGGGGAGGAAGAAAGAAACACATTTAAAAAAGATTCAAACAAGTTAATATAATCAAAGAAGGTGAAAGGAGAGATTAGGAAAGAACAAAAAGTTTTGTGTTAAAGAGGATCAGTTTTTCTGTGTGAAAATAGCGTAGTATTAATAGCCAACTCGAGGAGCAGGGGACGGTCCTTTAATTATCGAATGGTCCCATATATATATATATATATAGGGGAGAGTTAACGTGAGATCAAACTTAAAGTTGTAAAAATAAAATCAAGTCTAAAAAACCACTAAAACATTTATAAATAACAATTTTAGCAATAATACACATAAAAATAATATTTTAATACAAATTAACATTTAAGCAACTAATAACCAAATGATACATGAGTTTGGATTAGTGATACACCTGATACACGTTACACTAATAAATATTCCAAAATCTGATACACATACAAAAACCTGATACACATTACACTTCTAATCAAAATGTATCATCTAGGTTTCGTAAATTTTAAAAAGAAATCTATCGAAACATAATTTTAGTTGTAGTTAATAAAAAAATTATTTTTGTTGTGAGGAGAGTGTCACTTGTCAAATTTTAGTTGGATCTCATTTTAACAACTTTAAGTTTGATCTTATTTGATCTAGATTCTATATATATATATATATATATATATATATATATATATATATATATATATATATATATATATATATATATATATATATATATATATATATATATATATATATATATATATATATATTTATATACTAGTGGCAAAACCCGTCCGATGGACGGGTATGACTTGTGGTTTTTATTTTTAGGATTTAGTAGAACAAATATATACTAAAAAGTAATTAAAAGTTAAATGAAACGGTTAAGATCTATAATTGATGTTACCGTAATCCATAAAACGGTTAAGGGTTAACAATATTATGCATTTGAAGATAGGAGCTCATGTTCTACATCACGTATTGGAAAAAAATAAAGGGACAATATGTTCAAGAACAATCATCTTCTTAAGAAATGTATTGCTTTCGAGAACATATTGATATTGTTCGCGTGGCTCACCATAATATAAGAAAAGAAAATTCTTCAATGGGCGGGCAGACTTATGATTATTGTGAAAAAAAAATAAGTTAACAAAAAATAAGATATAAACGTACCAAATTTTTTATTGAATGCACTAAGAACGTAAAGAAATAAACGGTTATCGAATTTGAGAGAAAAAAAGTTTCAGAGTGGTACGAAAGAACAAAGTATCAAAGCATAGCCCGTTCAATAGGCGAGCAAGCCTTATAAATATCGTTAGAAACTTTAGTTAATGAAAAATAAGCTATAGGTATAACTAACACTCAAATGGGTCTTTCCAAGATGTGCATGTCTAGCTATCTGAACGGGAACCATTCCTCCTGGTACTTGTTGCATCCGCATCCCTTTGTTCTTTTGGTTCAAGCTTTACTGTGATGCTTCTACTCTATGCATTCAGACACATTTTTTATTACGGAGTAATAAACTAAAAAACAAAAAAAAGATAATTATATGTCACCCCGTCCATTTTGACACCCATTTATCCGTATTAACCAATTAACTTACCTGCCCATTTTCCAATATCTAAGTATTCTTTAAGGTAAAGAAAAGAGTAATTATATAATGATGACCTTTTTTTAAGTAATATAAGCTATTGCTATACGGGCTCTTCGTACGAAACCATGCCCAAAGCTTTCTACCACAGAGTGATCAATCAAACTCCTCACCGAAAGCTTCTTTTTAGCTAGATCAACGACCACAAATCCAGCAAATGATGGTTTATACTCATTCTGATTCAAAGGCGAAAAGCATACAAAAAATGAAAAAACAATTAGGGACGAAATTAATAATTTTATCAAACCCTTTTATGAGGAACTTGATAGGAGTTGAAAAAAGTTGTTAGTTATGAATCTAATAGAGAAGAGGCTAAAAAAACTAAAGAAAACAGGAGTGTATTCTTCGAGCTTTTCTAAAGCATCGTCCTGTCTACAAATATGTTAACCACGGTAATACGTCATTTACATTCGTTGTTTACTGGCTATGGTACCTGAGTCAATTATTTTATTCAAACTTTATTGGTTGAAGAAAATAAAGACTTCAATTGACTAGGTTTAGGTTATTGTGTAACCTATGACGGGTAAGATGAGGTGTTCAGGTTACATCTGATATGGAAGCTGCAATGTGACCATTAATATATACAATAACACAATATCAATTCCGTTAATAACACAATATCAAGTAAGATATAAGCTTTTTGCTATTTGAAATAAGAGAGTTAGTCAACAGACTATAGACCTGTAGGTTGAAAAATACATTTGAAGGATCTGGGAATTTTAGAAACTACAGAGTTGTAAAAAATGATAGATGGGTTGATTTGAAACCGTAAATAAGCCATCAAATAAATGAAAGTTGTAGGTAATAGAAAGTTTGATTCAACGTTATGCTAAATCACTGGATAACACAATTTTATTGTGCGGATAATTGACGAAAATAAATGATAAAAGATGAAAATGGTATTCATTCCTAATCCATCACCAGCATTGTACAATTATCAAGTTTGCAATATACATACATATATATATATATATATATATATATATATATATATATATATATATATATATATATATATATATATATATATATATATATATATATATATATATATATATATATATATATATATATATATATATATATCGTTAGATCAACAATTCTTGCAGGAGTGCCAAAAAGCAAATGTACAGGTTGATATAGCCAGATAGTATCATCCTTCGAACATGTTCCTCCAGTGGTGACCATCACTTGAACGTTTATAGCAACCAAATGCTTAGCTCAATATGAGTATTGTTCCTGTAGACCAACTAAAAATTCGGGCTCTTAACAAAGTTTATGTTGTCAAGCTGATATTCAATACAACCATGGTAACAACCATGAATAATGAAGAATAATTCACACTCTATTGATTTTGTCCATGCATGGTAAAAAGGAAATATGAATTATTTAGCCATTTATCAAATAAGAAAGCAATACATAATTTTTTTATTAAATGAAGAAAATAATTATCGTTTGACACCTAGCTTCCACTTCATTATCTGATCAAGAACACCAGGCTCAAAGACAGCCATTGCATCCTCAATGCTACACCCTTCTTCGAGCTTCTTTAAGACTACATGGATAGCCTACAGTAACGGAGTAGTTAAAAATAGCGATACATGGGTTAAGGTTGAATTGGGTGGTATATAGTGTGAGTAAACACAATCCAGGTCTATATGTGCACATGCACTTTTTCTTTTGGGAAATATATATATATATATATATATATATATATATATATATATATATATATATATATATATATATATATATATATATATATATATATATATATATATATCTATACTACTTATAAAGCATGCATATCCCCAACCAAAACCCAACCCTCCATCTTTAAGATTCAGCCACACATACCTACATCCAAGCCTAAATTTACACACACCAAACCAACATCCAATCTTAAAAAATTACCAAACCAACAAAATCATATATACCTACCATACAAACAAATACCCCATAAACATCATCCTCCCATCCATTTACTTCTCCTTTATATTTAAAAAAACATACACAAACATACACGCGCGCACACACACAAAAATAAAAACACAATAATACATTCTTCTTCCACTACCCACTATCACCAACTCACACCACCACCACCACACCCGACACCACAAAACACGACGTCACCTATCACCCGTGGCCACTTTGTCCGGACTCCAAGAGAATGCACCACCGAGAAGAAGCTCCAAGACCCACGGCCACCAAAAATATTTTCAAGTTTTGAGGTATTTTTAATAGATCTATGAGTTTTGAAGTTTTATTTGTATATCTATGCATTTTGTTTGTAGATCTATAGTTTTTTTTTTTGTTTTTTTTTTTTTTTTGTTTTTTTTTTTTTTTTTTTTTATAGATATATACATTTTTTATTGATCTATAAATTTTTGTTATTGATCTATGATTTTTGGTATTTTTTTCTTAGTCCGCCGTTGCCGCTGCTGCTGTAGTCGTTGTTATTTCGCCGGAAAAAGTAGCCGCTGTCACCAGAAAAGCTTGCTGCTGCCGTTTGATTCTGTTGCTATCACTGGGTGAAAAGTATCTTCGTTACCAAACCACTATAAATCTATGGTTTTTTTCTTAGGTTAATATTTGTTAAAATGGTTATATGTCAAATTTGAGTTGTCCTAACATATTCGATATTTTCAGATATGTTGTTATCGTCACTGTTGCCGGAAGTTTTTCAGATATGTTGTTATCGTCATGGTTTTTTTTCCGATAGGCGACGCTGCCATCAGAATCTCTAGGATCCACGCTGCTATTATCAGAATCTGCTAAAGCCTTAGAAGTGTGAGTTCTTTTTTAATTTGTCATAAAGTTTGATATGTAAAAGTTGTGTAAATTTATTTGTGTATGATGCTATGTAGTTGGAAAATATTGTTGGTTTATTCAGTGAATTTATTAGTAAATTTTATTGTGTAAATAGTAGGTACATAGTAATAAAAATGTTGATATTTTGTTGTGTTTTGTACTGTACTGAAACTTTGGATGCAAATAGCTGAAACAGTGGGGTTGTATATGCCTTTAGCTACATTTTACAAGTTTGACCTTTTAAAAGTCAGTCTCTTCAATTATGGAAAAGAAGCATGAAGATTGTGGTAGCCATATTAGCGTACAGATGGGAACATTTTGGTTACGATTTTATAAAATTTTCACTCTTGAAATTTAGAGTTATTTAGCTTGAACTTTATAAAGTCAGATTATCGAAAATATTAGATCTACGTAGTAACTTGGTTGAAATTTTTGATAGTTTTGGTAACTTTCAAGATTTTTAAATTTTGGAAGTTTTTGAAATATAACTGATTTTGAAAATAGTTTTATAATTTTAAAATTTTGAAATCTGCTTTTTCTTTAAAAGCTTTTGGAGTGCTAATGTGTTTTTTAATATAGACCTGAATTGCTTTTAACATTGCTTTTAACGTGGTTTTTGTAGGATGGCCGTCTCGAAGGATGTGTTTTTGTACAAGGGGATAATGACTCATCTGAAATTCTGAATTGCTTTTAACTTTGAAGCAAGCGCTTTATTGTTTATATTTTCAAAAGAGATCTTCAAAATACATTTGACTCTAATGAAGCCTACTAAAAAGCATAATTGGTGTCAACAAAGGTATTGAAGAATTGAAAAGAACTTGCGTCCAAGTAAAAAGGGACGACATTAAAAAAGGCCAGTTAAGTAATGTTAAATGGACCAACTTAAGTAGAAGCCAATTTTACGTATAGAGTGGGACTACTATGTCACTATACATCTACATGACTACATCTACAAACTTAGCTACTGTAACACGTTTTATAGGCCTGCAAAAGAAGCCAAAAGCACAAATTTGACTTTAAACTTTATTATTTATTTGCAAAAGAAAAAGCAAAAGACAAAGAAAAAGACAAAAGACATTGAACGGACCCAAAATGCACATTATTTTTATGATATGATGCATAATTAAATATGATGTATAATTAAAGTTGTTTTTTGTTCAAACTCAATAATGAAAAGAAAAAAACACTGGTAATGCTTAAAAAAAAGGAAAGGAATTCATTTTTGCGAATTTATTGAGTAATGACTCTTTACTCTTTATAGTCGGTGCATTATAGTATCATCATTTTTCATTACTTTAATGTTTGAATTTCATTAGGAATTGCATAATTTACAAATAATGTAAGTTTGAAAAATATGAAACCTTATTTTCATATTTTGTATTTTTACAATGATAAACGAGAAGCCTTAAAAATTTAGTGTCGTTTAGAAAAGAAATTTATTTTGTTCATAATATCAACACGTATAAAAACCATTGCAAGTTTTTAAAAAATTTAAAATTTTCAAATTTTGAGAAGTTTGAAAATCTGAATTTTTTTATTATTTTATAGTTCTAAAATACGAAGTTTTTTTTTATGATATTAACACAAAAGTTGTGCCCAAGAAAAAATTTGACACCTGCTAAATTGATTCTAACATAATTTATTAGCCGATAGCGTTATGCGCATAATATACAATGTCGTAAACCTCACTTGAGAATACAATAGAAAAGACACACAAATATCAACGCAACCGGATTTTGTCAATAACTAAACGCTACCACGTGATCACGAAAAAACATTTTCCGAGCAATATTATGTAACCCTACAAATACCGTTCGTCGAAGTAAAATTAATCGCATCTTAAAACTATTGTCGAAAACTAGACATTGCTGCCGCTAGAAACCGATGCCGTTAGGCACGGGTACTCGCCTAGTATATATGTATATATATATATATGTATATATATATATGTATGTATATATATATGTATGTATATATATATGTATATATATATATGTGTATATATATATATATATATATATATATATATATATATATATATATATATATATATATATATATATATATATATATATATATATATATATATATAGGGTGAGATTATTGTCAGAACCAAATAAATTGCGAGAACTGCGAGAACCAGCATCAACCAATCAGATTTTTTTAGATATTAAATTTTATTATATAATTCAAAAGGGTATAATGGTAAAAATACCTTTTTATTTTATTTTTGAATTTAAAAAAAAACGTTTTTTTTAGTTCCCTAAATTCAAGGATTTTTTTTTTTTTTTTTTTTTTTTTAACTGTTTAAAAAAACACTATGTGCACATGTGTTTTGCATTATATGGCAATTGTATTTTTCATTTATGCATATGTGTTTTGTATTTGCACATGTATTTTTAAGGAATATTACATTAATATAAATACAAACAATAAATTTTTAATAATAGATTTATGCAATTTCAAAATGTACAAATTGTATTACTCTAGTGAAATGATATTCAAATTTATCACAAACATCAGTATGTTTACACTTGATTTCAATTTTATTACACATATATGAAACTTGCACATGTGCATAATCGAATGTCTTTACAGCTGGTTCATCTTTTAGACATGCACATGTATTCCTCGCCTAGTTCAAGAAACCATGAAATCTTCAGATGTATTTTTAGCAAATGTGTTCAAAACACATGTGCATTCTTTATATTGGTCATCGTCCTTTTTCTTTAGCAAATGTGTTCAAAACACATGTGCACTTTTACATATGTATTCAAGTTCGTCCAAATACACATGTGTCTGATGTATGCATCTATTTCTTTATATCTTTATCATAATCAATTTTTCGTCATACTAGCTCAAAACACGTGTGCAATTTGGTCATCATCCTCTTTGCAGTCACCTGCAAAATGGCAAAACACATATACACACTTACTCATAAGTTATTCTCATCAAAAGACAATCTAAACTTTGCACGACTTTGAATAACAAGTAGTGTTACATATATACACTCTCAATAAACATGTGCACACTCCACATAATAAGTAGTGTTACATATATACACTCTCAATAACACATGTGCACACTCCACATACAAACAATTAATCTTCTTGTTATAACAAATACTCCGTATTATGTAACACAATCAATAGATGAACAATTATAATTTTAGTTATATAACACGTAACACTTGCTAAAAAAGCGGTAATCAACAACGATCAATTCATATATATACCTATGCTGCTATGCATACAACATGACATGCTTAACATTCTAAAAACATTTTTACATGAAAACCACTTAAGTGAGAGATGGAAAGTTATTGAAATACAATATGACAAAACTACAACACTTGTGCACACAACATGACATGCTTAACATGATTAATCTATCAACACTCACTAAAACACAAAAACTATCCAAAGAAAAAAAAGCGTAAAAGCTAAGTGCAACACAACCTGATATTCTTCCTCTCTGAACCATCATCCAAATCGATTAAATAATTTTAATATAGATTATTAAATATAAAAAAACATCCCACCTCAATTTGCCAACTATCCAAAACGATTAAATAATTCAAAAAGTAAATAAATGTGTATCAGCAGCAAAAAACGATATATTATAAACAAGCATCATGTGCAAAATAAATAATAACGATCCGTGGTCTTCTATTTCTTCCGATCTCTTCCTAATTTATTTTATTTTGGGTACAATTATAATATGTATAGTACTTTGCCAAGGCGCATGATGACACTACCAAATTCAACCAGTAAACAATACAGTTAAGTAAATATACTTTTTTCAGATCAAAATTTTATCATATAGAAAAAATATGTTGTTTCAGATCCAAACCAAATATATTTTAAAAAAATAAAATAAAATTGTTATATCATATCAAAGCCAAAAACGAATTATAACAAAAAACTTACAACATGAGAAGATCTATGGATGATAGATCGATGGCGACGGCTCACTTTTTTGGCGAGATCGAGATCGATTGCGATACATGAATCACGTCTTTTAAAAACCCCTTGATTTTATCTCATCGAGCCTCTTGATCGTTCCTTAAACATCCTACAAGCAAAACAAGAATATTTAATTATCATAAGTCTGTCTGATGTCAAATTAAATATATTTAAGCGATGTCAAATTAAATATATTTCATGACAAGTTGTAACAAAAAAAAGAAGAAAAAGAGAAACACAAATAATACATCCAACACCAGTAATGAGATCTTCGATGCGCAGGGTGGGGAGAATAGAAAAGTGAGGCGATGACTTTAAGATGATATTCAACAAGGAGCAAAATGGTGATAAGAAGAAAACACTCGTATATGCTCTATGTTGCTCAATAAAAAAACCAGTACCAATAATTAATCTATTAATATATAACTTACCTGGATACCAAAACGTTTGGAACCAATAAAATATTAGAATTCCATCAAGTCCATTTCATTGAAACATCATGTACTAATAAAATATTAAATGTGATGATGTATGAGATTGTAAGCATTTGTAAAAGTGGCGGCGGTTCATATCGAGAGAGAAAACAAATCTCGTAAACTTTTAACCTAATTAATATTAAAAAATCCCTTATTAATAGGACGGTTATAAAAAATATTTAAGGAACCAATTCCCATAATGCCCCTGCAACTAATATGAATTAATCATAATCTTTTAATTTATTACGCTTATGCCACAAATCATTTCAACCATTAATCAACTCATACAATGGTTTAGATCAGTTCTCGCAGTTTATTTGGTTCTGAAAATAACCTTACACTGATCTCGCAATTGTGAGAACTACGAGAACTGGTTCTGAAAATAACCTTACACTGATCTCGCAGTTGATTAACGTCAGTATATATATATATATATACTTACACCAAGTTAATACAACAATATGATCTAACTTTCCTATGATAAAGTGAATTAAAAGGTATTATACACTCGAATAGTGACAGATGACTGACTTTCGCCCGTTTAACCCAATTGATCTGTTTCCTTTTCTAGCACTCACTTCATCTAAAAGCTTTAGGCAAAAATTAGACAAAAGTAGATACATCCACATAACCTTCTACCCTGGCCAAAAAATGGATTTATCCACTCTTGATGAATGTTCATGGGTAGATGGTACTTTTCCTATGTGGTACTTCTTTACCTCGTCCATTGTAATAGAAGAAGCAGCGTCTTTCATTAACGTCAGTATTCTAAAATTCCTGAAGTAGAGTTTGTATTCGTCCCTCACTTGGTCATGAAAACAGAAATCAACATGAAGCATGAATAAAGTAACATTAAGAGAGTAGACTAATAAATTCTAGGTCACCTGTCCACCACTTCGACCACGACCCCATTGCCTTCCCTCCTGAAAGCCCCAATCAAAATCTACACGAATAGGATGATCATCAAGAATAGTCCCACTTATCTACTTCACAGCATCTTCGGTATCTTCCCTAGAGTAGTACCTTAAAAGCATAAACTCTAATGTTAACTTTTTTTTTTAATCAAAAGTTTGAAAGTGAATAAGATTTAGTTACACTTCTATTATTTTGTCCATAACTGGAAGTATCAAAGTTGGCTAGAATATATCAAGGTTGAGAGCTTGGCAACATCACATAACCAGTGTCCTATATCATGCAAAATTACAAAAAGTAGCATTACAGATTCCAAGTGATTTGTGTTTTGTATATCTTAAGAAACTTGAATGAAGCTTTAGACTGAACTGAATATGATTTGAAAGTGATACTATTAAATATTTACATAATTATACTATTTAAATATTTTATCAACTTCAAATGATAATTTTGAAAGTGTAGACTTATAAGGCCCCGCCCGATAGGCGGACATGACTTATAATTATCGATGTCATATTTTACTATAGCGAAAGAAGGCGGATAAAAAATGGTTGGAAAAGTGTCCAATTAATATCGTTGAAATAAATTAGTTAACGAAAAGTAAGGTATAAAGGTACCAATTTTTATATTGAATGCATTAACTTATCACATTCAAAAAAAAAGAACAAACGTTGTATACAAAATAAATGATGAAAAGCCACAATACTGGAGCCATGCGCAAATGGCATTTTATATTGAATGTCCTTGCAAGAGTTATCAAGTCTGTTGCAACTATGCCATGAAAACACGCCTCTTTCATATCTTATTTCGATCTCACAGTTGAGTTTGGTGTACCAAACTTGTTCCCGTATAACAACGAATAAGTAAAAACAGATATAAGATCTAACCTTTTTTACGTTCTCTACCACCATTAGACCGATATCGAACTACATCATCAGCAGACGCATAACCATTATCCGTAGACACAACAACATACGCTTTATTACCATCATTAGGCAATTCACGAACCAAACCTGTGACAAAATTATCTCCATGATGCTACCAATATATAACAATATACATAATGTTAAGAAAAAAGGATACATTCATCATATTCTTGCAATGAGTCTTCGTAGAAATGAGCCATTTCAAACATGAAAGCAAGGCTTTCCTGCACGTAGAATTAATGATTTACTAAAAAGCCATCTAAAACATAACTTTTATCCTAACAAAGTATTATTATCACAAATATAGTTGGGTACCTTGAGAATAAAATAGTTATAGAAGCTCCAAACTGGAATTAAACGTTGTTCACTAAGTTTACGAAGCTCGTCCTCATAGAACTGGACGCGCTTTTCAAAAGTGTTTTTGATCTGATGCTTTATCTAGTGTTAGTGTAAGCAAAACTATGTTCGGGAAAATTGTTCGTGACCTTCTTCTAGAAAGAACTGATCATAGTCTCGAGCTATTTGAAGGCAGTGGGTCAAACTAGAGAATAAAAAAAAGAGGAACACCTGGTAATCTTGGCAGGTTTGAAGACATTCTATTTGTAGCTCTAATTCCAAAATTTCGTGAACCGGGGTGCACTGTTGGTTTGGGTTATTTTGATCTTGGTAAATGGGTGCTCGGAATTGCTGAGTTTCTTGATGACAGCCACTTTACAAATATTGAATCAACTTTAGTTGCTCTTGGTTGGAAAGAATGCATTTTGCCTATTGAAATTACTAAGTTAACTGAGTGTTAAGTCATTGCATGATGCAATGTCTAAATGTGGTGTGACGGTAACTGAAAGAAAGAAAGCCAAAGCTCTCATCCACTATAGAGAATTATACCCTTTACCGACAAAAGACTCGCCTTATATTCTCACCAACCAACCACAGATGGGTATTGAGTTTAATGATCTGATGCTACGTAAAATTGAAAAACCTCCTCTATGAACAAAACAAAATGAGTTCAATTAAACTCATTCCACCGTAATGTAGCATTTCATTCCAAATGATAACTATAAGTCTATAACAATGTCAAAATAATTTTTCCCATTCTATTGTTGATTCAAACATACCACACTTATATTATTCGAGGTAGAAAATAAACTAAGCGATATACCTAGGAAGGAAATACAACCCATTCACATATAAATGGGTCAATTATATACTTGAGAGTTGAGAGTGACCACATACAATTATTGATCATGAACATGTTGCATTATCATGAAATTTTTATCCAAAACATGGGTAAATTTTCATACACAAAATTTAAATAAAGTGGAATTATTCATGAACATCAGATTAATCAAAGAACCTTTCACCTAAATGATTACTTAGTAGCATTATGCTCCAAAAATTATCTCTTTGAAATAATTCTATTGTTGGGAACACTCTTTTCATATAGTTTCATGAAACTGAAAACCTACATTAAATAAATGGTGATTTAATAATCATCTAATATTCTTAGGCCATATGTAGTGGTCACGCCACTTCCCAATCCACCTAAAGCTTTTTTTTTCTTCACATAATATATTAATCAAATCTTACTAAAGCTTTTGCCTTGGACTTGGATTCAGCGAATCAACTGGCCATCTAGGAGGGATTATTTTGTAACCTGAAAATAGTTACTTTATAAACTAATAAGAAGAAGAAAAAAAGACAGTTAACAAATAAGAAGAAGAAAAAAAGACAGTTAACAAAAACAAATTAACATATAACTATACTTCAAGCACCTGTTTGTAGAAAGTGCCTTGTAGAGATAAAAAAAATCCAAACAGTGCATAAAGAGCATTTCATCAATCTGAAAAAAAAGGCAACATATAAGTCAAAATCTCAGTATACACTTATACCAAAATCGAAATCCCACTCGTCATTTCATATTTTGTCTTGCTCTGCCTTTTTTAGCACATTCATTATTTATATCTTTTATAAGACATACACATTACACACACACCATTTCCACCAACTCCAGCCATCTTTCTTACCACTATGGGCATTCTTTTAGTCTAATACGATGTCCTCACCATTGTTGTCCCTCTCTACCTTGCGATGATTTTCGCGTATGGCTTTGCCAAATGGTGGAAAGAAACTTGGCCTGAGCAAGTCCCCAACACAATTAACCAATTGGCGGTTCCTCTATTGTTGTTCTAATTTATCTTCACAAACGATCCATATAAGACGGACATACAGTTCATAGCATCTAACATATTGCAGAAAGTTATTCTTCTATCCTTGTAGTGCAACTGGAGTAAGAGGGGATTGCTAGAGTGGTCGTTTAGACTATTCTCATTAGCGGCCTTACCTAATAATCTTGTTTTGGGGATACTTTTCCTTAAAGCAATGTATGGTGAGGAATTTGTAAGCTTGATGATACAAATTGTAACCCTTCAAAACATCGTTTGGTATCCGTTGATGTTATGTTTATATGAGCTTCATGCAGCGAGGAAGTTGTTTTCATAACTCATCATTGGATTTATAAACTGATTCGTGTGGGGTATTTTTATATCGAGTTTTGTTGGGACAACAACAGTACTGGAAAGTTCAGGATCGATCTGCAAATAAGTCATTATAAGATTTAGACACTTCTAAAACACAATGTCAATCACCCTTTTGTAATTTTTAATAATAGCAAAGGTAGATAGAAGCCAGATTCAACCACTTTTTATTTGTCAGTGTTAGTATTCAGATGTGGTGCATAACTTCTTTTCATTCTTAACTCTTTTCATGTACGTCTCTAGCACAATCTTATAAGAAACAAGCACAAGCTTACAATATCTTAAATTTGAAAAAAAAATAACTTGGGAGTAAAACATTGGACATAGATACAAATTTGAGATATACCTTCATGCGCTGAAGCTCGTCAACAAATGCATCTTTATTGGCCTGTAGCCACTCAGTCGTGTCAACAACAGCAATTTCCATTTTCTTCAAGCTCTCAGGATGCACCTTCTTCTTGGTAGCATATTCTTTGATCAAATTGTTCATGTTGTAATTGCAATACTCTAATGCATTGTATGCAACTGCTTTTTTCTTGAATTCTTGGTCCTCGAGTTTGTACTTGTTGGCATCATTTATCATCTTATCAATCTCTTGCTTGGAGAGTCTTCCATTGTCATAGGTGATGACGAATCTCTCCGTCTTACCGGTTGATAAGATCTTCGACGTGACTATGAGATTACCATATGTGTCTATTCAAAGGTAATCATAAATTTTGAAACTCCTCTGGGAGCAGGTGGAATTCCAGAAATTGTGAAGTCCCCTAACAAATGGTTATCAATAGATCTGACTCGTTCACCTTGATACACTGTAATGCACGCAGAAGATTGGTTGTCTACAGATGTTGAAAAATATTTGTATTTCTTCATAGGTCTTGGAGAGCTGCGCGGGATCACAATACTAAATATTTCTCCCTTCGTGTGTAAACCAAGTGACAAAGGAGTGACGTCAAATAAATGCAATTCACAAACAATCTTATTGACGTTACCACATAAGTTTGCGTCCATAACGGCTGCACCGTATGCAACAGCCTCATCAGGGCTCACACTCTTGCATAACTCTTTGCCATTGAAAAATTCTTGAATCATATGTTGGACTTTTGGTATCCTAGTTGAGCCACCAACAAGTATAATCTCTTCCAGCCATGATTTTTCCATCTTTGAATCATTTAAACATTCTTCTACAGTCTCGATGCACTCATCAAACAAGCTCATGTTAAGCTCTTTAAATTTAGCTCGAGAAAATGTCATTGAAAAATCAATCCCCTCGTGCAAGCAATCCTGTTAGGAATTGGAAATTCCATAAGGAAGTATCGGTCACCCCAATTATTGTTTAGCATATCTTAGCTCGTAGAGTTTACGATATTTAGTAGTTATTAGCTAGTTATTAGTTAGTTAATTAGTTTAGAGCAACATCGTGGAGGAAGGACGGGTCTTTACCCACTGTATGCCTGATCCACAGTCCGAAGGAGGACGTGTAGTATGTAACTATAAATACCCTCTACCTCCCAAGGTAAAGGGTTGGACCTTTCACTTAATCTAACCTTCTTTCTTTTGTTTACTTTCTCTCTCTAGAAAGGATCACATCTTCCACTTTCTCTCTCTAAACTCTATTCCATACGCCCATTGATTTGTGTGTTTATGTGTTTATGAAAACCAATATATTACAAATGGTATCAAGAGCCATGGTTTGATCACTCATCTTTCATGTTCTTAGATTTCTAGTGGTTTTCATAAGGCTTTTGGGTTTGAATGAGTTTAGAGTAGTTTGCATCATTTGGATCATTTCTTGTGTTAAAGTTTGGATTTTGATTGTACTTTTGTGTTTAGAATCATTTTAAGTGTTTAGGTTTTGATTTGAAAGGCTTGAATCATCGTGGTTGGGTTGTTTTTGGATTGAAAAGTGGTGTTTTTTGATTTTATATCACAAGTACCTTGATTGATTTTCCAAATGATTTTTCAATTGGTTTCGAGAAGGAATGAACTGTACCAAAGGACCAACCATTTTACTTTATGCATGGTGTTATAAGGATAGTAAGGTTAGGTATTAGTTCCCACGATCCAGCCAGAACCGGAGGGATCTACCCAGGGACAATCCACTAGATAGTGTAGAGTCCTTAGGTATGATGAAAAAAGGAGAAAAATGAGAATACGGGAAGAGTGCGGACTGAGACAGAGCTAGTACTGGAATAAACCCAACAAGGTTCTAGTTATGAAGTCTCGGTAAGCACTGAAGGGGTTGAAGAATGAAAAAGAAATGAATGTGAAAAGGGTGAAAAGAAATAGCCCTCCAACAATTCAACCTTAGGGCATATACCGGATTCAATTCATATGCTACTGGTGGTTACTAAGGTAACACTGGTATTGAAGACAAGACATCATGGACCCAGTGACGCACTGCACTAAACTTCCCAAGCTACTCAAGTTCTTCTTAAAAGGGCTTGTTTCATTCTCACGGGGAACCTACATAATCTATCGACTTTCTCTTAGAGATAGTTGATATTGAAAAAGGAGACCATCTCCCTAGTCTCCAACATAGGAAACCAAATTTGCACAATTGAGTCTAGAGCCAAGAGATCATTCACAATATCTCATTAGGACACAAAATTAATGAAGACTTGCTGTTTCACACAATGCGGAAAGTAAGTATATATTGAGAGTCCTACGCATTATCCTTGTGGTATTGCCAGAACATCTGAGTGATATGTAAAAGTATTCATGATGAAGATGGAAATCCTTCTAGAGCCAACATCAAACAAGCTCTTGGTGGGTGACATGTGAGATCTTTTCTAAAGATCAAACTTGTGACAACTCGATAGAAACGATGGGGCGATTCATTCTTGAATAAACCTTGGTCCAGGAAATGAATTGACGAATACTTTTGGAAAAACCGTTCGATGTGCAAATCTTCTTTTCTCTAGCACATCGAATGTGTATTCATGTTTTCAAACACAAAAAGTATATCTGATTGAAAAAATACTTTTGGAAAAACCGTTCGATGTGCAAATCTCTTCTTTTCTCTGGCACATCGAATGTGTTGTCATTTTCAAATTCAAAAAGTATTTCTGATTGAAAATTGATCTTTCTTATAAAACCTTCGTCGTATTGCAAAACTCTTTCTAAGCAATACGCGATTGTTTTTTTCAAATCAATTTTTCATCAATCAGTGAATCTCAATTCGCTGGTTCACTCACTCCATGTTGTCTAACTTTGGGACGCTCCGGTTTGAGAACAGCTAGATCAAGCTGCGAAACCCTGTCAAGGAGATTCTTCGGAATTCTACCTGATCACAGGAAGTATTTATACTGATCAACGGGGAACTGTGGTTCTTGCAACTATATTTATCGAAAGTGAACAAAGTTGTTTGCTATACTGATCAACGGGGAACCGTGTATTTTATTGCTAACTGTTGTTTGCAGGAACTGTTGACGGTTGCAACTGATCAGAGTTGAGAAGTCAATTCACAACCGCATGCTCACAGCATTCACACATAATTGAAGAAAATCATGACCATCAAAGACATACAAAAAAGATGCTTCCGCTACTCTGATGAAAAGATGTCATGATCCATAAAGTGTGAGCATGTCGGTCCAAAAGTCACAACATCATATGAAGGCAACACTACAAAGCGTGATCCAGAGATTTACTGTGGCTGATGATCTCAAAGAAAGATTGAAGATCATCAAGATGTGGATCAGATCAAAGACCTCCACTAAAAGTACAAAGCAGTCGGACTTTGAAGAATCACTGCTAATGCACAAAGAATGTGGACATTGAAGAATTGAAGTCTACGAGCTCGAGCATAAAAGACAACGATAGAATGCTAGGATTCAAAATGTAAATCATGGGGTGACCTCCCTTAGGGGGAGATTGTTAGGAATTGGAAATTCCATAAGGAAGTATCGGTCACCCCAATTATTTTTTAGCATATCTTAGCTCGTAGACTTTACGATATTTAGTAGTTATTAGCTAGTTATTAGTTAGTTAATTAGTTTAGAGCAACACCGTGGAGGAAGGACGGGTCTTTACCCACTGTATGCCTGATCCACATTCTGAAGGAGGACGTGTTGTATGCAACTATAAATACCCTCTACCTCCCAAGGTAGAGGATTGGACCTTTCACTTAATCTAACCTTCTTTCTTTTGTTTACTTTCTCTCTCTAGAAAGGATCCCATCTTCCACTTTCTCTCTCTAAACTCTATTCCATACGCCAATTGATTTGTGTGTTTATATGTTTATGAAAACCAATATATTACAAATCCAATTCGATTGACGTGTGAGAGGTGCTTGTTAGAATCCTTTTTGCCTTCTCACAAGCAAATCTCAACCTCCCAATTGCCCTTTGGTTCCCAGTCAATTCCTTATTCCATTTCCTTCGGAATTCCTTAACACAGCAATCCACCATTCAGTTATTGAAATCTTCACCTCCCAAATGAGCGTCACCAGTAATAGCTTTCACTTTAAAAATACTTCCATCTTCAATGGTCAATAAAGAGACATCAAAAGTATCACCACCCAGATCAAAGATGTCACATTTGTCTTACCATTAATAGCAGACTTATAATGCAGACCGTAAGCAATTGCAGCAGCTGTTGGCTCATTTGATCATGCGAACAATGTTTAATCCAGCAATGGTACCTGCATCCTTAGTTGCTCGACGTTGTGAATCATTAAAATTAGCTGGTACAGTTACAACAACATTTTTCACAACTTTTCCAAGGTACGCCTCAACAATTTCTTTCATTTTTCCAAGAATCATCGAGGAAATTTCGTCGGCCAAAAATTCCTTCTCCTGTCCATTGTGGGAGACAACAATCTTTTGTGTGTCTGAAGGGCCTTCTATGACCTTAAAAGGCCACAACTTCATTTTTTCTTGCACTTTGTAATCACTGAATCTCCTTCCGATCAACCTTTTAGAATCTGAAAAAGCATTATACATTCATACGTAAGCATATAGCCAAATAAGTATCAAATATAAAAACAACAGTTAACTTGTGCTTAAAATATTTTATTTAACAATGATATAGTTGTTGGTTTTCAACTTCATGTATGGTAATTTGGAACACATTCATAACAACAAGTAGCAAAACACAAGCACAACATAAGGCCACTTATACTGGGGACTTTATAGATTACATGCTTTGTTGTCTTCATGTACATAAGCATGATTATAATATCAATATCATTATTCAATCAAACATTATTCCTTACCATATCATCAAGGCAATCAAGCAAAACATAAAATAAAATACTAACTACTATTCCTAGATAAAAATCCAACTAAGTCCAAACTCAAACACCAAAATCCAGCAAAAATCTTCCAATATAGCATAAAAGTTCAACAAAGAAAAAAACCATCACTTGAACCATAACCAAACATCGTTAATCAATCACCAAAATCCACACTCACGTCAGACAAGGTTCAAAACAAATAAAAAAAGTGCACACTAAGTATTCCCAACAATTCATTTACGTATTTAAAGATAGTAATTAACTTAGGCTGACTTATGAGTTCTTAACATGTACAAAAGTTACCTCTACTTTTGTAGGTTGTGCCAATTTCACTTTTACTTCAAGAGCCGCTCCAATTTTTCCTACGCAAAAACATGTATCCAAAACTTCAATAAAATGCTCAATGTTAATAACTTAACATGTCAGTTACCTAATAAGCTTACATGAGATCTATTAGCAATCCAAAATACTCACTCTAACCGAAAGAAGTCTCGATTTCAGCCATCCAACAATCTTCAACATAGTGATCCACCACATTTGGGAGATTTTGTCTAAACCCGTAAACGCTTTTCATCTATCCCTAGACTTGTCAAATATAGCTATACTCTCCCATTGAACTATGCAAGTGACTTATTCTTTACGATCCCCTAAAAAATCAATGTTTTATAGTTACACATAGTATGTTTATAGGATATTATAATTAGAAAAATGCGGACATATTATCAAATGAAAACAAACCTTATAAACTGCTTCTCCGAGACAAAGTCTTTTCACAAATTGCCTTGACATTTGCTCGTCCCTTGGGAAGATGGGAAACTCTGGGTTTTAAACTTGGGAATACTTTTGATGTGATTTGTCTTCAGGATCTACAAAGTGCTCTATCAGTGCAAGTGTGAATATATTAAGTAGATGTTTTCGAGGAAATATTTGTAATGTGAGAAACATATATCAGTGCAAGTGACGAGCGTGCTAATAATGTAGTGGAAAACGATGCAATTGATAGAGCCTCAACTTTCAAATAACAAATTTGAAAAGATACATAAAAATGAAAAGTTAAATAAGCATATAGATTATGTTGTCAAAACAGGTAGGTAGCAAGGGGGAAAAAGCAATGTTCCAATTTACACAGTTTTACCTTCACTAACATATTTCTCAGTACCTGCTACTAAGATTATGATATTACAACCGATAAAGCTTTATCTTCATCCCCGGGTGTCAATGCCTCTACCAAGTACTCCTTGACAGACACGGCTATTCGATATCAGTTTTGGCTCCATACTTCTTGATTGTTGCGCGCACCTATATACAGCCTAATATATGTAGCTACTTTGGGATCCTCAAGGGCTTGTTTACTAATTTACTGACCATTTAGTCTCTTAGCCTAGTGCAATCAGTGCACATCATGTGCATGAGCTTTGCTAAACTTAATGTTGACATCTTCAACTGAATAAAAGGATTAATAACAATCGATAAAATATATAATTATGATGTTATGAGTATCTTGACTCGTTTTTGCATACTGTCTCGAATTTGATAATGCATAATCGAAACTGCTTCGACTTAAAATCTGCTTTGTATAATATATCTTGTTCTAATAAAACATAAACACAAAATAACAATTAAAAAAAAAAAAAAAAAAAAAAAAAAAAAAAAAAAAAAAACTGATGAGCATCTTAAAAGTGAATGATATAGGCATCAATAATAACAACACGCTTCCCACACATCTCACACAAAGCATTCACCTTCTCATCTTGCTCCAATTCTTACTCTTTCGTATCTCTAAAGATGGTTTCGAAGTATGGTAAAAATTCTCAAATGCCTGCATGCATAAGATAACTACTGAGCTTGTTGATATAACATGCATTTGTTTATAGCAGCAAAAATGAGGTCATAAGCAAAGCTTTCTAAGGAATAAAAAGCTTCTATTGGCCTTTTAAGTCTTCAGTAAATAGTTTTTAATATAATAAATATACATAATAGCAATTTCAACTGACACAATGTTTTCCTCCATTTTGAATACTTACCTTTAATTGTTTTGTCTCGGAGCCTTTTAATGGGATTAATCTCTATAAGAGCTATGCCTCTTTGTGGACCTAAGCATAAAAAATCACTAAATGATACATTAGCAAGTAACATACACATTCTCTAATAGTTACTTTCAGTTTCTACAAAAAAGATCATCCCAATTTCAACGTACTTTATGAATGCTCACGCATGGTGAAGACTTCTTGATGCAGCATACTAATTACTTGAAGACTGTAATCGGTTTAAGAAGCTTGGGCCGTTAGGTGGTCATGCTACTTGTAAATATACGGCAAATTACCTGGATTGTCAATGAAGCTTGCATGTACACTATCTTCAAGGATGTTTATGATCTCCGAAGTATCACCGAGAATTTGGCGGCAGCATAGACATTGGCTTCCAGTTTCTCTATCTCGCTTGAGTGGCATTTCAATGATATGGCTTGGGGTAAGTTGGTGAGACAAGAAACCTCTATGTCAGATATCATTGATGACATTTCTGCAAACAGATCCTCTTCCTTAACCTGCTCAATGTTGTCTTTGTAGGAATCCATGATTGTTTTGGTTAGCCAAAACATTGAGTTGGCATAGATGATACACCTGCAAATGGAATCATGCCATTTTGAGTAGCAATAGCCGATGACTGCCCCACTGCCACTGTGGATGATGATGCACCACTAACCATAGGAGGCACCGTAGGAAAGCTAATTGGCTCAAGAGAATTGGTACCCAATCCTACTGTAGGTTCAACTGGAGGAGAATCCATAGTGGATTATGATTCTGCAGGCCCTGCTGGACCATTTAGAGTAGTAGCCATAGTGCTGGACAAGTCACCATTATTAACACTCGAGTCATTAATGGAAAAGTTCTTCTCCTATTCATTATGACGTGAATCAACATGTGAACCTGCAGAATTAGAAACCTTGACAGTATTGTGTCCAGGAAGAAGGGTATCCAGCAGATGATCTTGATTAACCACTTCAGGTTTCTTAACGACAGGTGGCATAATTGGGTTAACAGTTTTACCCAATTTCTTCCAATTAGCATCACTCTGCAAGAACGATAAAATAATTCAAACTATAAATTACAAGATTGTCAACAGATATTGTCGTTCAATATAGCAAGGTCGAGATCAAGTTTTTTGTCAACAACAGATGTTGGGTCTATTATGGATTTAATGATACAAAACAAGAAGAATGAAACATGAAGGACTTAATGTGACAAGAAGGAAACTATAAAAAGATGGAGGATTTGGAAGATTCTAGAAGATATGCTTAAAAGAATATTTAGTTTCCTAATTGTATTGTTTCCTAATTCTATTATGATTCCTCTTGTAAACCCTAGATGTCTCTAGTATATAAAGAGACATAGGGTCATTAGTTTTAGCACGTGCGTACAAGATGTAGACGTCTAAAGGTGTGTGTGTGTGGGAACCTAGGCGTAGGGATTGGGAAAACGCCTAGGGTTTAGTGATTTAGTTAGTTAGTGTTAAAGATCAAGTCTTTGATCTTTATTATTGTTTAGTTAGTTTATGATAATGAAAAACCTTGTTCATTATAACGTTAATTCTTATTGAATATTCCGCTTTCGTTATTATGTGTTCCTAGATATAATATTAGACCTCGTCTAAGAGCTTACAACGATCTTCACATGTGGTATCAGAGCGGGGAGCTCTTGGTATAGGGAATCACAAGGTTTTTTGTGTCAAAGAATGATGAAAAAGAAGAAAAATTCGGAGCTAAAATTTTCGTATTTGTATACAGCACTGTTTTGAAACGGAGATAACTTTTTCGTTAACCGTTGGATCGTAACGAAATTTTGGGTGGATGTTCTCTATATACCATACTAACTTTCCACCGAAGGAATTTTCGATCGGAGCTCACAATAAAAAGTTATTCAATGTCGAAGTTGGCTGCTGAAGAGGTGTCGAATATTTTTTTACGTGATTCGGTGTGGTGTACTACATGGTTCTTATGGTGGAACTATTGTTTAATTGGTCCTCATTCACGCATATTATATTTTATTTTGGAGGTCACATGATGATGGTTATGCTACGTATTTTTTCCCAAGATTAGTTTTCATCATCACGTGAAGACTTGTACACGTTTTTGTGTTCAGTACTTTTGTTGGTAGTTGGGTTTTGATATGGTACAACGCAGTATATGGAGATATGGTGGGAGTATTTTTTTATTGGTTGTGATTTTGTTTTTACTGGTCATTCACATGGGATTGTTAATATTGGTGTTATATGATCACGTGGGCATGAGTTTTTCTTGGCTGTCGTATTCAAGATGTTGCTATCACGTGGACCCACGATGAAAAAGAATTGGCTGTAATAAGGATTTTGACGTGACGAATTGGAGATCACATAAATTGGTCTTGTGATCTTTTATTTAGAACATTAATTATCACATGGGGTTTGAAGAAAAGTGCTGCTACCCTTTAATATTCAAAGTACTGCTTGCTCGAAAATTGATTAAAGTACTGCTGCAAGTTTTATTCGAAAGTACTGATGCTTGTTTTTAAAGTACTGTTTGATGTCAAAGTACTGCAGATTTGAATGTACTGCTTGGATGGATGAAAGTACTGCTGCTGCTTATCGAGTTCTTATTAAGGTACTGCTTCGACAAGGATGAAAGTACTGCTGATCGTGAAAGTACTGCTATTGCGCTTCAATGAAAGTACTGATAATTCAAAGTAATGCTGCGTTTTCTTCAAGATTTTGATTTAAGGGGAAGTCGAGCATGATTTTTGGATGACACACACACAGACAGGTTATTGTTCACACACAGGAAGAAATTTATGTTCTTAAAAGGATTTAAAAAGGCTCGTTATGGAGATTTATTGAAGAATTGATTACGAAGAGGATTATTTATCACTTATTTGAAGGTGAAGCGGAATTGCTTGGTTTGTGTTCTTATCATCTAGCTTGATGAATCTAGCAATGTGTGATTTTTCTTATAATGCTCTATGCACACATTGTCTATCACTTGAAGGAGTTACATTGTAGTGCTCAGTGTCTCATATAGTTGAGGATTCTTGTCAAGGGATTGCGGTCTACTTATTTTTTGTGGTTTGTATAAGTATGGAGTTCCGTGGACAGTAAAGATTTAAGACATAAGTTTGGGAAATTCTACTTCTTCATCAAGTTCGTTATATTTGCTTTTCTTCACAAAGTGATCATTACAAGGAGCTTACAGATTTTGAAGAATCAAGAAGATGGTTAACATATGGTTTTTAGGGGAAGCTTATTGTTAAAAGTTTAACCATCTACATGCATCACTCAAGGGGAAGTGTTTGATTTTTTACTATTATTGATCATTATTACTACTGCTAGTTGAAGTTTTCTACTATTTTGGATCCATTTTTCTTATGGTGCGTAATGGTGGGCGATTTGAAGCATTGGAAGTCTTAGATTGGAAGTATGATATTGGTTCGTGGTGGTCAAGATCATTATTTGCATACGTTCTCTATTTGTTGATAACAAAAAGGGGAAGAGATGTTTGAGTGACATGTTTTAGTCAAGGGGAAGATTGTTTCATTCATGGTGAGATTTAATTATCTCAACTTCTGCTACTTCGTCTAGGGAAGTTCGTACAAGAATTGTGTTTGTTTTGTCATCATCAAATAGGGGAAGATTGTTGGGTCTATTATGGATTTAATGATACAAAACAAGAAGAATGAAACATGAAGGACTTAATGTGACAAGAAGGAAACTATAAAAAGATGGAGGATTTGGAAGATTCTAGAAGATATGCTTAAAAGAATATTTAGTTTCCTAATTGTATTGTTTCCTAATTCTATTATGATTCCTCTTGTAAACCCTAGATGTCTCTAGTATATAAAGAGACATAGGGTCATTAGTTTTAGCACGTGCGTACAAGATGTAGACATCTAAAGGTGTGTGTGTGTGGGAACCTAGGCGTAGGGATTGGGAAAACGCCTAGGGTTTAGTGATTTAGTTAGTTAGTGTTAAAGATCAAGTCTTTGATCTTTATTATTGTTTAGTTAGTTTATGATAATGAAAAACCTTGTTCATTATAACGTTAATTCTTATTGAATATTCCGCTTTCGTTATTATGTGTTCCTAGATATAATATTAGACCTCGTCTAAGAGCTTACAACGATCTTCACATGTAAACGCCATTAGCAAAAGTGTGTGTGTGTGTGTAGGCGTTTAGGGGACGCCTAGGGTGATCGTTAGTTAGTTAGTTGCTAGGCGTATGTTCATGTAAACGCCTAGATTATTAGTAAAGTGATTATTGTTTAGTTAGAGAAGATGGGCAAGGTTCAAGATTTATTGAAGGATTCTTGGTGATCAAAACGGGTTAAAGTTTCTCTTGCTAGCGTCTTGTAAACTGCTGCTACGTATCGTGCCTGCTGTTAGTTAGAGACAATTTGCTGCTCGCAACTAAAAGTTAGTATGGTATATAGAGAACATCCACCCAAAATTTCGTTACGATCCAACGGTTAACGAAAAAGTTATCTCCGTTTCAAAACAGTGCTGTATACAAATACGAAAATTTTAGCTCCGAATTTTTTCTTCTTTTTCATCATTCTTTGACACATAAAACCTTGTGATTCCCTATACCAAGAGCTCCCCGCTCTGATACCAATTGATAAGACCGTTTATGAGCTCAGCTAGGGATCAATAACAAAGACTAATAACATGCACAGCGGAATAAACTAATCAAATCTTTATTATTGAACAAGGTTCCTCGTCATCATCTCTAACTAAACAATAATCAAAGTCTTCTTTGATCAACTAACCACTAATATACTAAATACTAACCTAGGCGTTTACATGAACATACGCCTAGCAACTAACTAACTAACCATCACCCTAGGCGTCCCCTAAACGCCTACACACACACACACACTTTTGCTAATGGTGTTCAAATCTTGACACACTTTAAATCTAATTCCCTGCCTCTTCTTTATATACTAGAGAGTCTAGGGTTACAATTGACTACTAGGGACTAAATAATAAAGTCTTCTTTAACAAGTAAGTCCCTTGTCTTTCTATCTTCATCAATTGTCTTCATAAAACCTTCATCTTTCATATTTTGTCATAATCAACTCAAATATAATTCTCAACAATCTTCCCCTAGTTGATAATGACAAAACCAAATAAGCGCGAACTTCTTCTGAAGTTAAGATGTTATGAAAGATAAGAACTTCCCCTTAAACATGCAATCACTAATAATCTTCAAGTTGCAAAACCGTCTTTGTCGCCTTTCTTCCCCTTTTTGTCATAATCCACTAGGAGAAACTAAGTAGAAGCAACTTTGATTTCAACAACCACTAACCAATATCATACTACTAATCCATCTTTCCAATGCCTCAAGATACCCTCCATAAAGTTTTCCACAACTCCTGTAGAAACCATGTAAGAACCTCCATAGAATCTTCCCCTGAACATGATGTCTACTTTACCAATCATATCAATACCAATCTCATGCGTGTGTATACTAATATCCCATGTGTGTGTGTTTTCTAAAACCAAAATACTTGTCACGCTCGACTTCCCCTCAAATCATCACTCGACTTGCATACGATATAAACACAAACCATGCCAAATATCTTCATTCCAATTTAAGCGCACATTAGTAATCTCATAACCACGAGTTATAATAAGATCAGGCTCATGTGAGTAGCAATTTAATTTCAGCCCAATGCGACGGTTAACGAAAAAGTTATCTCCGTTTCAAAACAGTGCTGTATACAAATACGAAAATTTTAGCTCCGAATTTTTTCTTCTTTTTCATCATTCTTTGACACATAAAACCTTGTGATTCCCTATACCAAGAGCTCCCCGCTCTGATACCAATTGATAAGACCGTTTATGAGCTCAGCTAGGGATCAATAACAAAGACTAATAACATGCACAGCGGAATAAACTAATCAAATCTTTATTATTGAACAAGGTTCCTCGTCATCATCTCTAACTAAACAATAATCAAAGTCTTCTTTGATCAACTAACCACTAATATACTAAATACTAACCTAGGCGTTTACATGAACATACGCCTAGCAACTAACTAACTAACCATCACCCTAGGCGTCCCCTAAACGCCTACACACACACACACACACTTTTGCTAATGGTGTTCAAATCTTGACACACTTTAAATCTAATTCCCTGCCTCTTCTTTATATACTAGAGAGTCTAGGGTTACAATTGACTACTAGGGACTAAATAATAAAGTCTTCTTTAACAAGTAAGTCCCTTGTCTTTCTATCTTCATCAATTGTCTTCATAAAACCTTCATCTTTCATATTTTGTCATAATCAACTCAAATATAATTCTCAACAACAGATGTACAGAATGCTTGAGTATAGTCTCATACTTGCACGCAGGCAACATGTAGTTGCAGTTCCAATATTATCTCGAATACTTTTTCTTCAGTATGCATCGTTTTTTTTTCTTCTATTATATTGTATTTTAGGGTTTGTGTGATATATTGTACAGAATCGTTCATGGATGTTTATGTGTGTTTTAGGGTTAAAGAAGAGATAATTATTAAGTTATAAATACAATTAAGGAATAGATATCTCTTATAGAATTTTAGAGATAAATCCATTACTATTTTAACTTATCGTTGCGATTTAAAGTTCCATGTAGGTTTATATATTTGGTTTTGTAAGATATAATCTAAAAAATGTGTTAGTCTAGTGGTAATCTTGTGTGATAATCTTACAAACAACTCAAGTTTAAATCTCACTATTGACATTTTGTTATTAATTTCGAATTTTAGTTGTTTAAAAACTTGCTTAGGTGGCTTAAATTGTGATGACATGACTTAAATATTGCTTAGGTGGCTTTATTGATGTTGATGTGGCATGCTCCTACACCCAAAAATTGCTATGTGGCATTAAATTGTGATGACATGGATTTATGACGTGGCATTATGGGATGCCAAGTGTAATTATATGTGGCATGCCTCCTCTTATATATAATGTATAGATATATATATATATAGAATATATTAGCTACAATTTTGTGCTATATAATGTGGGTCCATGATTCTTTTTGTGGGTCCTGATTCTTTTCTGTTGGTCCCTGATTCATTGCTAGTGTATTTTTTTATGAAGGATTGTAGCCAATTGGCTACAAAAATTGTAGCCAAGATATCCCCATATATATGGGACTGTCACCTATTTAAAGGACCTCCATGACAGTTTTTGCCCTTTAGTGGTGAAATGTTATCTAGTAAAAATTTATCTGATTTGGGCGGAAAAAATAGCTGTTGGGGGAATTCAAAATTCAAATTTATTTTGTCCTATTAAAACATTTCTTTACAATTACAAAAATAATTTGTATAGTTTATTTTTGTCAAAAGGTTTTGTCACATTTATAAAAATGTGAGGTTTAAGGACAAAAATAATTCTTTGATCACTTATGATAATATCAAATAATCCTGACTTTTAAGTGTCAATTTCCCTCGTTTATGCTCATATTTTATATCATTATAATGGATATATACTCTTATTCCTTTATATTTCATTTTCAGGTGATATATGAACATTGGAGCTTAGAGACGCGGATTTGGAGATTTTCTTAACGATTTTACCTTAGTATTCTATCTTTGAAGAAGCTATGGCGTAACTCATATTCTCAATTACGCGGTAGCTTGGATTTCGTTAGAGAGACCAACTCAACTGTAGTTACGGCGTAACTCTCAACTTAAGTTAAGCCGTAACCATCTAGGTCATGAAGAATTTCGCGCCTCCGTCAATTACGCCGTAACCTTCTCACATGAATTATGACGTAACCATCTTCTGTTTAGAAGGTATTCAAGTTACGGCGTAACTCACTATAAAATTATGGCGGAGTTACAATTACGACGTAACTATTCCTTAGGTTACGCCGTAATCGCCACTTCGAGCTTTCTTTTTAGAAGATACTTAAGTTACGGCGTAACTCTCAACTTAGATTACTTCGTAACTATGATCGGGCCTATAAATACAAACCCTAAAATCTGCATTTTACATCATTCACTTACAATACAAAGGCAGAGAACGTGAAGAGGGTTCCAAGGGCAGATCATACCAAGCATACGGAGCCATTTCCAAGGGAGGAATCATACCATATCGATAAGCTTTAGCGATTACTACTACTTTTCACTTTAATTCATGTCTTTAATCATGTTAAACATTGAATTTATCGTGTCTTTTAATATGATCAGCTAAGCACCCTTGATGCTAGCCTAGTTATAATTCCTTGATTGTATTGTTTGTGTTTTCATGCTTCTATAATTGTTTCTAGTGTATGCATGCATAGTTCGATGCAAGTGTGACAACTCGTATTTTCAGGTCATATTTCAAAACATTATTCATGCTTCATCATTTATCGTTTATCGTAAACTGGGTTTACGAGTATCAAATTCACGTAACCGTAATGGTTTAGCTGTGAATTCATGATCATATCATCGAGGACATTTCATATAGACTAAGTTTAGTCTACATATCATCAATAACATCATTCCATATCGGTTCATGCATGGTTTTGCATTCTACCTTAAACGCGTAATTTTCATATTAAATAAACGTTATCGCGTAACTAATTATTTTGAACAATTGACCCATTATTTACAAAAATTATCCCGATATATTTTTATACTCATATTAAGTTATAAAAATAATATTATGAGTTTACCCAGTGTTTTAAATTTATTTTGTATATAAATTGTTAAATTTATATAATTACGACGATTTTCTTAAATTCGACACGATAATTATTATTTCACTCAACTCATGTAAGAAATGTATTTTTATGATTTTTATGACCTCAATATATTTTATCTTGACCCGTTAAAAGTTATTTTTATCTAACGCTACCCTAAATACTCAAATGTGTATTTAACTTACCACATATCCTCAATTTACTTACACTAAACTACTCTTGTACATAAATTAAAAAAAAAAAATATATATGATTGGATGACAAACCTCCCTTGTCGACAAGGGAGGGTGAGTCATGTATGGACTTTACAAAATATCTTACAAAGTTAATGTATTATACACATAAACTTCACACATACACTTCATTGTGCAAGTAAGATCAAAACCATTCTCTTTCTCTCTTTCTCTCCAACATTCGGCAGCCACAAGACCAAGAAGAGGAAGCTTCAAAATTTTAATAGACAAGTTATTTAACAATCTAGTATCACTTGTTGTATAGGTTTTGCAATAAAAACCTCAAGTGATTAGGAAAACCCTTTTGTCCTTTAACCTCATCATATCACTAGTAAGCATTCATATTCATGTTTTTATTTCACATTCATTGTTATGGTCATATCATTTTATTTGAGAAACATGCAAGTTATGTGATGTTTATACCACTTTTTAAGGTTTTTAAGTGTTAAATATATATATCCATCCTATAATTACTCCTTGTTATATATTAGTTTTGGTGATGTCTAGGAACCCATGACACCCTAAGAAGGTGTATGGTAGGATTAGAATAGCTTCGGAGTTGTTTTGAATGGGTTAGAATAGGTTTGGCGCGAGAAAAACTCATTTCGACAAGTTTAATAAAGGGTCTGTCCTTATTTTGAAAATCTGGAAAATCCGACAGTAAGCAAAATATTTTGGGCTAGATATTTGGAAAATATACTTTAAAACGAAACCGTGGCCGCTTGAACGGATTAAAACGGAGTTATAACGAAGGAGATATGAATTTTTCAAGTTGGCGACGAAAAATATAAATTTCTGGAAATTTCAGCAAGCAATATTTATTTTGTACGAGTCAAAAATGAAGCTTAGGTGTTGTAAATTATGTCGACTTGTTAAAAATATGTTAGTATACTTTGATACAAAGCTAAGGATCTTTAAAACGTAGAAAACGGATTTGTAACGACTAAATTATACACGTTTACAAAAGTTGCCGTAACTTTTATTATATAAGAAAAACTATATATTGATTTCTATTAGACAAGTTTTGCGGCAAAAACTAGTACCAAGTTAAAGGTTGTTTTTAACATTGATTTAGAACTTTTCATAAAGTGAAGTCTTCTAGTAAAAGTGAAATCGCCAAGTATACTTTCTAAAATGTCCAACCGTTTATCGAGCGGAGTTGTAACGAATGAAATATAGTCACTTAAACTTTGCCGAAAACCACTCTTAAACTATATTATGGACACAAGTACCATACTTAACCTCTATTTTTCTTTATGTTCGAGACCTTTAGGATAGAAACTCATGTACTAAAACTTTGAGATAATGATACAAGCTTCCCAAAACCGTTGAGTTCGTTTCCTAACGCTCGACGTGCACCATTTTACGACTAGCTTTTCGAGGCCATTTTAGTCACTTTCATGGAAATTTTCAATGACATTATTTTACGACGAAAAGTTATAATTTCACAATAAATCACTAAACGACTATCGTAGGAGGTTGTTTCAACGTAAATACTTGTAAAGTAATTTATAAAATGACGATATGTTGTAACCATATATTTCGACGATAAACATTATCTTCAAAAATTCACAAGTGGTATAAATATCATCCGAATTGCATGCATAACATTACATCATAACTTATTATGTATCATATCATTCATAATAGGTCAAGTTTAGTGATCCACGATACATTCCGGTGTGCTCACTTTTGCCATCGCATCATTGTCCAAGTGAGTTCCATAGCCCCATTTTCAATTGTTTTAATGCTTTTATTAAACTCTTTGGGGGAGATACATGCTCAACAACTTTTATGGCAAACATGATTATTTGCAAACTATATGTTTATCTGAACTGAATGTTAGTCATACGAAGTAACAGTATCGCCATACTTAGAATTTCTATATCATGAATCATTGAGCTAACTGACTTGGTATGATCACGATCTAACGGACTTGGATAATGTTGAACTAACGGACTTGGTATAGTCATGAACTAACGGACTTGGTATATTCATGAACTAACGGACTTGGTATAGTCATGTACTAACGGACTTGGTACAATCATGGTCTAATGGTCTTGGTATAACATTGAACTAATGGTCTTGGTACAATCGTGAACTAATGGTCATGGAACAATTTGAAACCGTACGAATTATGTGTTATATTAAGTAACTATGGATACATTAGGTTATGCAATATTTTATGAATTCATTTGACATCATGCACTTGATCATAAACTATATACATTTCGGCAGCGGGTTGTGAACACACAGGTTGCAAGTTTTGTATGGGCGGAACTTGGAACTGAGTGGATTTACAATGCCTTTGCTGCATAAACGATTTTGAAAGTCTTTACATTTCAACACAAACTCTATGAACTCACTCAACCTTTGTGTTGACACTTTTTAGCATGTTTTATCTCAGGTATCTAAGGCATTCACTTCATGGCATGCATTTGGACATATCATAGAGTCGCGGAGACGACGCGTCTCACTTGGGTTTTATAAACTTTAAAACATCGTTTGGCTTGTAACAAACTTATTTCCGCATAAGTTGATTTTCATTTGGGACCTATACTTTGTAAACTCTGATTGTTTTAATAAATTAAACGATGTGTTTTCCAAACGACACTTTAGGTCGTTCAATATAACTGTGATTGTGATGCTATGACAGTCAATCCCCAGGAATTCCATTCCGCTGCAAAGCAGGTAATTTGGGGGTGTGACAGATTGGCATCAGAGCTTCGGTTATAGAGAACTAGGTTGCATCATTGACCCTAGACTATAACTACATCATCATAGCATCTCATCATTTCATCATAAGTGCATGTTCACTTTACATGCGGTTTATACGTACATTTTTCGAGTTATTTACTTTCATTTCAAAATCGATTGTCACATGGATGCCTTCAAATACCCATCCCATCATACTCACATCACTCTGACGTGGAGAATGCCCTGTCATTCCCTAGCACAATTTTTAACATCAGTTGACTCAACACCAAACAACATATGAGTCGATTAGTCCAAGCATTGCATAGTTACTCCTAAATTATACATAGCCTGATCACCTATGTCTAATTCAGGAAGAATCATGCAATGAAGGGAGTAGTAGGCTTATATGTGTAAGCAATTCTGTAATCGAGCCAAATTTTCAAAAGTCCTCCTACAAACCAATTTAGCCTAATCTCATGACAGTTCTCGTTTGATGAGTTGTGAGATTAAGTGAAAATTGGTTGGTAAAAAGTATTTTGAGGATTTTGCTTGAGAATGGGAAAGTTTGCCACATCAAACCCTAAACCCGAGAGACCAACACGAACTGAATTCAGGGACTGAATTCCTTTTTGGATGGGCGAATGTGACAACTCGTATTTTCAGGTCATATTTCAAAACATTATTCATGCTTCATCATTTATCGTTTATCGTAAACTGGGTTTACGAGTATCAAATTCACGTAACCGTAATGGTTTAGCTGTGAATTCATGATCATATCATCGAGGACATTTCATATAGACTAAGTTTAGTCTACATATCATCAATAACATCATTCCATATCGGTTCATGCATGGTTTTGCATTCTACCTTAAACGCGTAATTTTCATATTAAATAAACGTTATCGCGTAACTAATTATTTTGAACAATTGACCCATTATTTACAAAAATTATCCCGATATATTTTTATACTCATATTAAGTTATAAAAATAATATTATGAGTTTACCCAGTGTTTTAAATTTATTTTGTATATAAATTGTTAAATTTATATAATTACGACGATTTTCTTAAATTCGACACGATAATTATTATTTCACTCAACTCATGTAAGAAATGTATTTTTATGATTTTTATGACCTCAATATATTTTATCTTGACCCGTTAAAAGTTATTTTTATCTAACGCTACCCTAAATACTCAAATGTGTATTTAACTTACCACATATCCTCAATTTACTTACACTAAACTACTCTTGTACATAAATTAAAAAAAAAATATATGATTGGATGACAAACCTCCCTTGTCGACAAGGGAGGGTGAGTCATGTATGGACTTTACAAAATATCTTACAAAGTTAATGTATTATACACATAAACTTCACACATACACTTCATTGTGCAAGTAAGATCAAAACCATTCTCTTTCTCTCTTTCTCTCCAACATTCGGCAGCCACAAGACCAAGAAGAGGAAGCTTCAAAATTTTAATAGACAAGTTATTTAACAATCTAGTATCACTTGTTGTATAGGTTTTGCAATAAAAACCTCAAGTGATTAGGAAAACCCTTTTGTCCTTTAACCTCATCATATCACTAGTAAGCATTCATATTCATGTTTTTATTTCACATTCATTGTTATGGTCATATCATTTTATTTGAGAAACATGCAAGTTATGTGATGTTTATACCACTTTTTAAGGTTTTTAAGTGTTAAATATATATATCCATCCTATAATTACTCCTTGTTATATATTAGTTTTGGTGATGTCTAGGAACCCATGACACCCTAAGAAGGTGTATGGTAGGATTAGAATAGCTTCGGAGTTGTTTTGAATGGGTTAGAATAGGTTTGGCGCGAGAAAAACTCATTTCGACAAGTTTAATAAAGGGTCTGTCCTTATTTTGAAAATCTGGAAAATCCGACAGTAAGCAAAATATTTTGGGCTAGATATTTGGAAAATATACTTTAAAACGAAACCGTGGCCGCTTGAACGGATTAAAACGGAGTTATAACGAAGGAGATATGAATTTTTCAAGTTGGCGACGAAAAATATAAATTTCTGGAAATTTCAGCAAGCAATATTTATTTTGTACGAGTCAAAAATGAAGCTTAGGTGTTGTAAATTATGTCGACTTGTTAAAAATATGTTAGTATACTTTGATACAAAGCTAAGGATCTTTAAAACGTAGAAAACGGATTTGTAACGACTAAATTATACACGTTTACAAAAGTTGCCGTAACTTTTATTATATAAGAAAAACTATATATTGATTTCTATTAGACAAGTTTTGCGGCAAAAACTAGTACCAAGTTAAAGGTTGTTTTTAACATTGATTTAGAACTTTTCATAAAGTGAAGTCTTCTAGTAAAAGTGAAATCGCCAAGTATACTTTCTAAAATGTCCAACCGTTTATCGAGCGGAGTTGTAACGAATGAAATATAGTCACTTAAACTTTGCCGAAAACCACTCTTAAACTATATTATGGACACAAGTACCATACTTAACCTCTATTTTTCTTTATGTTCGAGACCTTTAGGATAGAAACTCATGTACTAAAACTTTGAGATAATGATACAAGCTTCCCAAAACCGTTGAGTTCGTTTCCTAACGCTCGACGTGCACCATTTTACGACTAGCTTTTCGAGGCCATTTTAGTCACTTTCATGGAAATTTTCAATGACATTATTTTACGACGAAAAGTTATAATTTCACAATAAATCACTAAACGACTATCGTAGGAGGTTGTTTCAACGTAAATACTTGTAAAGTAATTTATAAAATGACGATATGTTGTAACCATATATTTCGACGATAAACATTATCTTCAAAAATTCACAAGTGGTATAAATATCATCCGAATTGCATGCATAACATTACATCATAACTTATTATGTATCATATCATTCATAATAGGTCAAGTTTAGTGATCCACGATACATTCCGGTGTGCTCACTTTTGCCATCGCATCATTGTCCAAGTGAGTTCCATAGCCCCATTTTCAATTGTTTTAATGCTTTTATTAAACTCTTTGGGGGAGATACATGCTCAACAACTTTTATGGCAAACATGATTATTTGCAAACTATATGTTTATCTGAACTGAATGTTAGTCATACGAAGTAACAGTATCGCCATACTTAGAATTTCTATATCATGAATCATTGAGCTAACTGACTTGGTATGATCACGATCTAACGGACTTGGATAATGTTGAACTAACGGACTTGGTATAGTCATGAACTAACGGACTTGGTATATTCATGAACTAACGGACTTGGTATAGTCATGTACTAACGGACTTGGTACAATCATGGTCTAATGGTCTTGGTATAACATTGAACTAATGGTCTTGGTACAATCCTGAACTAATGGTCATGGAACAATTTGAAACCGTACGAATTATGTGTTATATTAAGTAACTATGGATACATTAGGTTATGCACTATTTTATGAATTCATTTGACATCATGCGCTTGATCATAAACTATATACATTTCGGCAGCGGGTTGTGAACACACAGGTTGCAAGTTTTGTATGGGCGGAACTTGGAACTGAGTGGATTTACAATGCCTTTGCTGCATAAACGATTTTGAAAGTCTTTACATTTCAACACAAACTCTATGAACTCACTCAACCTTTGTGTTGACACTTTTTAGCATGTTTTATCTCAGGTATCTAAGGCATTCACTTCATGGCATGCATTTGGACATATCATAGAGTCGCGGAGACGACGCGTCTCACTTGGGTTTTATAAACTTTAAAACATCGTTTGGCTTGTAACAAACTTATTTCCGCATAAGTTGATTTTCATTTGGGACCTATACTTTGTAAACTCTGATTGTTTTAATAAATTAAACGATGTGTTTTCCAAACGACACTTTAGGTCGTTCAATATAACTGTGATTGTGATGCTATGACAGTCAATCCCCAGGAATTCCATTCCGCTGCAAAACAGGTAATTTGGGGGTGTGACAGCAAGTTACCCTAGCTTCGGTAGTTTTGAATTGCGATCATATCTAATTGCTTAGGAAAATTGACCAATTGACCAACTGACCCTAAGTAAGTAGGTAGAGAGGCTTGGTAAGAATTGACCAAAATACTATCAAATCCCTCTTGTGCGAATTGACCAAAGGATCATTGTTCGGAAGGATGAACTTAAGAAGTTAGGGATGTGTGTCTAAGATGCTAGCGCCCGAGCACACAATGTTTCGAATCTTTCTTGTAGGGTACTTAATGACTTGGCTTAGGTTGCTTAAGACCCTCGATTCCCCAAAGGGTAGGCCTTTGACGTCGGGTAGGAACCTTTGTTGATAGGTTATGACGAATTGACCAAATGTTGTCATAACGACTTAAACCCCCACTTGAATCAATAGGAAGTAATTAGAAAACATAAACATTACATGATAGGATAAATAATTAGGTTAGCATACTTTATCACCATTGTTCACAACCTTAATTTATTTTTCGCATTTTATTTCTTTTAGTTTAATTAATCATTTCATACTTAAACACTTTTAAAACCGTGACACTTAGACTTAATAGGATCCTCATCTACATAGCTCTTGGAAATGACCTTGGCTTTACCACTTTCTATACTACGCACGATCGGGTCACTACTCGTTAGTGCAATAGGTAGACCTTTGGTAGACGAGACTTAGAATTATTAAATCCTGGTCAGAAAACCTGCATCAACTTAACAAGTTTGAAGTAGTGTTTGTAGATACCTTAAGTGACTCAGACTTGAGATGTCGAGAGATGTTGATGCGGAAAGCAATGATGATTTGTGTAAACAAGTAACTTGTGCACTTTACGTTATGTATTGATGGATCTGGACACACTCCTTGTGTCAAAGATATTTTGTATGATATTATTAAGCACACGGAATTTACTTAGTAATACTTAGAAGATGAATTATATGATGTATTGTATGTAAACACAGATTAAACACAAAACTTAAGCTCCAATATTATTGATAAATAATACGAGTGATCTTAGCTTGTCACTAGGGTTACACCTTGAAGCCTTTGTGAGTAATACGTAGGTAAATTGATAAGTACCTAAGACAATGACCTAGGACCTCCTTTTATACAACAAGGAGTCCTTTACAAGATAAGTATAAAGCTAACATAATAGAATATACATAAGATCTATTCTATACTTATCTAGACGCGTTTAACTAAACATAAACTGATAGCAGTGGTAACAATGTACTGGCAGTGGGAATACGTTTCCACTGCTAGTGTTAATCCAAGCAGTGTAAACCACAACTATCCGTCGTAACGGATTATTCCCAACAATCCTCCCCTAAACTTATGATTTCTCTGCAAATCAATAAGTTTCTTCAATATGCATTATCTTCAAGGATTTGGGAATTCAACCAAACACTTCACTTCTTTCTTAACTTCTGAATAGCTCTTGAACATTGATCTTGAAGCCTATGTAACAATGCTCTGACCTTCTCATTGTCTTCATGGACTCTTATTGGTAAGCATAACATTACTGTAAGAGCTCCATCTCTGAGTGGATATTCTTTTTCAGCAAGCATGAAAAAGTCTTCTCCATTTGCTGTAGAGACATGATGAACTTCACATGAATCATAGTAAAACCATTTAGTACCAAAACATGTGAATAAGGTTTTCCAGAAATCATCATCAGCATTTGGTTCATAGAGCCTTCTAAGATTCACCCATAACTGCATTTCCTTTGTATCTTTGAGATCTTGAGTATTAAACTTTTCTTGAACTAACCTCCATAATGTATTAAGGTCATCTCTGTCAAAAGCTTTTATAAGATCTTCAAATTGAATGAATGATGAAGTTGCACCACCTAGCCTTGTGATCTTCCATGTTGGAGCAAAATTGCTAGCAGTGTAAACTTCCCAATCAACAATAGGATGTCGAACTTGCAGTGGTTCTGGATAAAAATCTCCTTCTTCAATCATAATCATTCCAGTCAATTGATCTTCAGTGAATTTCTCAGTAGGAATTTCCTTCTCAGTAGACATTGCTTGATCTTCATCAACCTTAGTCTTCTTAACAGTTTGAGAATCACTTACTTTGGCCTTTCTCTTCAATCTAGGAAATCTTCTTGCTTCTTCTTCAGAGCCCATTGCAATAAAATCTTTATCTTGTTTTTGAGTTCTGTAGTAAGCCTTTTCAACTTGATCATCAGACATTCCTTTGAATTGATGCATCTTCCAACCTCCAACATGACAACAATAAGTTTTCATATATGAAAGAATTTGTCTCTTGGTAGGTTGTCTTGATTTCTTTTGACCCTTTTTGACTGTACTAATCACATCTTCAAGTGCTTGATTGTTCTACATTTGAATGAAATCCTTCAACTGAGCAGTTCTTTGTTCCTCAGTTAAGGATGCATCAGCTACCAGTTCAATTGCCTTTTTCTTGATTTCTGCATTATTAGCAATCAAGAATTCAATATCTTCTTCAGTAGGAACATAACAAAACTCTGGAGTCTTTTCTCTAAGAATTGTTGATTGAATATTGAGCAGTGGATCTTCTTCCATTCTATTCAATCTTTTAGCTTCCATAAAGCTTGCAACTTCCAATTCTTCAAGTTTTTTCTTTTCAGCCATTTGTTCTTCAGAGATCTTTACAGCAATTTCACTATCAAGAGAAATTTGTGCTTGTCTTTTCTTTGAAATCTTTCTTCCAGATTGCTTTACATCTTCCATAACTGCTTTACCTTTGTGTTTCTTCAATTTATAAAATTCTTCACTTGCAGTGGCAAAAGTTGGCTCAGCAGTGGAAATAAAATCAGTGGTAAAATCAGTTGCAGTTTGAAAAATGTCTTGATCTTCAAGTTGCTCTCCATGAGTATCAGCTTCCTTTACTCCTTTACTTGTATCTTCTTCATCTTCAAAATCAATTGTCCTCCCCTCAATGTCAGCACCTGATTTCCTCCCCTGTTTGGGAGAATTTCCCAAATCATGATCAGCTGAATCACCATCAGTAGGTGAGGATGAAGATGAAATCAACAACTTTGCAGTCCTCTTGTGCTTTTTCAGCCCGTGCATCTCTTCCTTTAAGGTCTGAATCTCTTCCTTTAAATATTTAACATCCTTGGCATGCAGTTGCTTGACATTTGCCAAATCTTTTTGTAGAGATTCAACCTGCTTGGCTAACTTTGTACACAAATCCATCAATTCCAATTGGTTCCCACTGCCCTCATCACTTCCAACTGTGTTACCTGTTGGGAGAGGTGAATCATGGGGCAAAGATTCAGATTCCTCCCTAGTTGAACTAGGTTGAAGTCTAGAACCACCACTGCTTGTTCCTAGACCATAAGGTTCAGAAATTTGCTGTGTTGTCATGAGAGGAGTTGACTGTTTAGACCTTCTCTCATAGGTTCTTGAAACTGGTGGGGTATAATCAATGTTTGGAACATTAATTATGGGTGTGTTTTGTTCAGGTGTAATTTTAGCAAGCATTTGGGGTAGGAGAGGTGTAAAAATCATATTGCCATCTTTGTTCAAATTTTGAAAAACTTTAGGCTTTAGGCAACTGATTTGATAAACATTAGTGTGGGGTTGCAGTTGAAACTCATTTAGCACTGCTTGCACAAACCTTGGATACATTAAAAATTTTGTTTTACTCTGTATATTGCCTTTCATACTTGTAAAAATATAATTTGACCAGTTGAAAATCTTATCAGTGACGAGACAAACCAAAGGGTAAGCCATGGTTGAACTAAATTGCTCATAAGATGTTTTCTTTGGACTAAGACAATGTAACAGAGTATGAATCAAAAATCTCCATTGGGGACAAAAACCACTCTTTTTGAAAGTAGCCTTTTTGTCAGTGGTATCATACCCCATGGATGATAAAGTATCATGAATTTCGGGCATAGGTAATGTGATGAGACCATTGAAATCACCCAATTGGAGTACTCTCCTCAAGGATGCCTCAGTAACATCAATAATTACCCCATCCACAGTGGCTCGTAGAGCATCCACTGTTTCATGTGTATCTCCAATCTCAAGGGTTATGGACTTAGCAGAAGTCCAAAACTGTTTGATTTGAGAGATATAAATTGTGGGTTTAAAAAGCAAAGCATACCTTATATGTGTGGTATAAAGAAAGTCCACAATTTGATGATAAACAGGGCCACTCTTCTCGTTAGACTTTTGTAGGTAGGCCACTAGGTTGTGCTCATCTGCAAAGTTTAAAGATGCCATAGAAACTTTTGATGAAAATTAATATTATGTCAGTAAGAATTGAAAGAATAACTAGCGAATTGAGAGAGAAAGATATATAGGGTTAGGGTTTAGAAGTATTGCGCAAGTAAAATTATCTTTAGAAAGTATTTAAAATATGGAAAGAAGATAATTCCCTTAAATAATTTTAACCCTATATATATTGCAATCAGTGGTTACATTAAACGGCTAGTAAAAATTAGTTATTGACACAATCAGTTGTAACGGCTAGAACAACAGTGGTAAAATAACACTGTCAGTGGAAACTGTGAACTAGCAGTGGTAATTTTTCACAAAAATTTCAAAGAGCAGTGGTAAATAAAATCATGTGATAACAAGACTGCTCTTATCATAGTTTTTAGCAAACTACCAGCTATCAACGGATTTGATATGTCTTTATCATAAGCCGTTTGCTATGGACTAGCCAACTCTTAATCATAAATAATATGGTGAGTTGATAATGTAGGACCTAAGATATATCAACCTTATCACAAACCCAACACTTATATCAACACAAGAACACGTGAAACAGAAACATATGATATGCGTAACAATGAAAGATAAAGGAAAGAATTTGGTGACTTGAATGATGTAAACCGTGTATATGTTTAGAGAGGTAGAGAGAAGAAAGATGAAAACAATAAAGTTGTTATATTGCTTCAAAGGAAAACACACACACACACACACACACACTCAAGCACACCCCTCAAATGACATACTTGAGGGGTATTTATAATAAGAGAGGATGATGCCCTAAGGCTTGGCCATGGGCCTTGAGATGGACTTGGATTGGGCTTGGGTTACACGAACTAGACAAGGCTAGCTTATCTTAACTAATGCCCAATTAGCTTAGCCCAATCCACGAGCCCGTTGACTATTCTATCACGATATCTAACACACATTACAAAGTTCCTAATCGTGAATGACCATCACTTCTAATAAAAATAATCAAGGCTAACAATCTCCCCCTAAGGGGTGGTCATTCAAAAGATGCTCCACTTGAATAGGTCTCTACTTTCCTTGAGCTTGAACTTTGCGTGTAGATATAGAATAGTCTTGATTCTTTGTTCCTTCATGCTTTGTGATCAGTTAATGTGGTTGTCTGCCATTGTCAACTTCGTTGGTTAGGTGTCTCCACGCCTTTCTCCACCATGCTCACACTTCTATTTGACTTTGATTACCAATGATGTAGTTCTCGAGTCTTTAACCTTTGAGTAGCCTTTGATTTTGATGAGAACTTTCATGTGTTGTTGGTATGAGCATGTGGAGAGTCTGCACGATCCATCCGCTCCGGAGCTTCCATAAGAAGAAAACATAAAAACAGGTTAGTAATAAGCGGATTCCGGCACTTACAAGTTTGAATTTCGAGGGTGTTAACAGCATAGTGTGAAAACACGTCTCTAATTCTCACAGAGGCCGTTCCTGAACTGGAGTCCCACAAGTGAGATAACGCGATATACCGAAGTACATCTACAGTTCAGATGAGTCGCTGAAGTACACCGAAGCATCACTCCACGAATGTAGACCGTTTGAGACACACTAAGCGTAATCCACGGAGAATTACCGAAGTGACCTGCTGTCAGGGCTGCTTGATGTTGACCCTGGCAGGATTTTCCATTCAATCACTGAAGATCACTGATGTGAAACTTCTCATAAATGTTCTGGCAGATTGCTAAGATCTGCGTAGGACTCTAGAATGTATCACTTGTGTTCTTATTGATGAACAACAAGCGATGAGATGTCATGTGTTCCTATGAGATCTTTTGATGAATCTCGTGGCTCTAGACTCAATAGTGCATTTTGGTTTTCCTGAGCGGAGACTAGGGAGAGGGTCTCCTTCTTCAATATCAACTATCTCTAAGAGAGAGTCGATAGATTATGTAGGGTTCCCAGTGAGAATGAAACAAATCCCTGTTGAGAGGAATTGAGTGGCTAGAAGGTTTAGTGCAGTGCGTCATTGGGTCCATGACGTCTTTGTCTTCAATACCAGTGTCAACTAAGTGACAACCAGTAGCAGATGAATTGAACCCGGTTTCTGCCCTAAGGTTGAATTATGGAGGGCTATTTATTTTCACCCTTTTTCATTACTTTTCTTTTTAATTCTTCAACCCCTTCTTTCTCCTTTCTCACATTACTCCTTTTTTCAATCATACCTAAGGACTTCTAGTTCTAAACTATTGGTGATGTCCTTGGGTAGATCCCTCCGGCTCTGGCGGATCATAGGACGGATTTACCTATCCTTAGTCACCTTATAACTCCATGACTGTCCTATTGTTGCCATAAAACCATTTTTCTTGAAGATCTCTCAGAGTGTTTATGATAGAAAACAAGTTTGAAACACTCCGTGAGTTTTATATTTTCAGAAACACTCCCCCTTCACATGTGCTTATAAGTTTTGACAGAAATCTGCACATAGAGGGTAGAGTTCGCACTTTTTGAATTGATCAACTTTAAATGAACAAGACCGATTCGAGACACGTTTACATCACTAGAGAACTAGCTTGAAATTATTACCCGTCCTGGTTAAGTCCATAGAAAGTTTCTCGAGATGGTACATGATTCCTCGTCAATTCATTGGTTTCGACTGAGTCGAGCTCATTTGAGATTCAAACAACGATCACTTAAACCTTTTTGATCACATTTTAATCACGTTTCTCCCCCTCAAAAATAGCATATCCATGATGTTTTTGAAACAAAATGATTAGAAGATATGTTTTTCAAAAAGCATTTGGAGAGAAACTGATTTAGCATGAATTTTGGAACAATTCTGGTTTTATACTCCCCCTTAACGAAAGCATATTTTTCATACAGAAAATTTAGAATCAATTAAGGGTTTAGAGGGAGTTATCTTGGTACCAAATGTGAGAGATTTTGAAAAATCTTTTTGAAAACTTTCGAATCAATGGTACGCAAGATGAAGATTTACAAAATCTTTTGAAGATAATGAAGAAGAATTATCTTCATTTGTTTTAGGATAAGTGCTCGATATTTATGAAAATCGATTTTGCGTAGCACTTTCCTTTCTTTAAAGATCGGGTTGCAAGCTGAATTACTTACAAGCCATTATGTTTTTAGGAATAGTGCTTGAAAAGTATTTAAAACCTTTGATTTGGTTAAGCACTTTCCTTTCTTTGAAGCGCGGGTCCTGAACTGATGTGTTCAGAAGCCATTATGTTGAAGTCCGGGTTTCGTACTGAAGTATACGAAAGCCATTATTTTGAGAAATTTTGAGAAACGACATGTTTTAGAAAACATATAAATAACTCTCGCTCAAGCATCTGTACATGCCCGTATCATTGTTGAATGACATTTCTAGAGACGTACAGAATATCGATTATACAAGAGACATGTCGTGAGAAGAATATTTTTGGATTTTTGATTTTCTATTGTTTTTGTATTTTTTGAAAGTTTTCTATTTTTGTATTTTGCTTTTGTTGGTTTTATAAAAGAAATGGAAAATCAAAAATAGAAGATAGAGAGAATGATGAAGAAGAGTTTACAGAATTGGAACCCTCTGATGAGCTGGGTTCAGAGATATTTGATTCACCTGCAACCAAAGAAGAAGAGTTTTCACAAATAACAGTGTTAGAAGTACAAGATTCCTCACGGTGAGGGTGATCACTATCAACGGTTGTAGTGGTGATGACTTCCTTAACTTGATGAGTTTCACTATTATCTGTGTTGGAGCAAGTATCAAAAATCTTTCCTGTGGGAATCCATCTAAGACCTATTGTGTTGAAAACTTTGCCCGTGGGAATCCACCTAAGGTAAGATCTAGGAGTTGTTTTCTTATCAGATGCAGCGGAAGACTCATTTTTGGAAAAACTACGTCCTGAAGAGATCCACCTATTAGGTTTCTTTGTGTTTGACATTTTATCAACGGGCTTGTTTCTATTTGGTGTCTTAGTGGATTGTGCCTTGGCACGAGAATTATCTTTCTTGAGATATTGTAAGGCACATGCATCATGATTAGCTGAAAAGATACATTTTTTACATGTAGTACAGACAAATTCAATATTCTTGTTTAAAACAGCAGCTTTAACTTTGTCACTACAGTCTTTTGGAAATTGATTCTTGTTCGAAAAGGACCTAGAATTCCTAGTGTTGTTTTCTAAGGGCATAGCATTTTCTGTTGTGCAACTACTCTTAGATGCAAGCCAATCCCTAGTCTTTTGTAGAGTGTTCCTAGGTAATGGTTTACTACTACTAGCAGTGCCTTGAAATCTTGTAGGATTCATCACCCTAGATGTTGCACCTAGAATTCCGTCTTTTCGAGTCTGTGCCTTTTTCCTAGCTTCTTCTAGATAGTGATTGTTGACCATGTTGTTAGAACCAACAGATTCTTTAACAGGATTTTTGGTCACATTCCTTGTACTAGTCCTAGAAATGCCATTTGTAATCACTTTTTCTTTATCAAAAACTGGTTTTTCAAAAGCTTTGATAATTCTATTTTTAATAGGCAAAGTCTGTGGAGTGACTGTTTTTGACAAATCATTTTTCTCATTGACTTTTGGAGGATACTGAGAAATAGACATTTTTGGTTTGAAAACCGGTTTGGGAACATTTGTTTTCTCCTCAGTCAATGGTTTTGCAAACTTAGTATCCACAGCCTTTCCTTTTAGACATCCCAGCTGAGCTCTCAAAAGATCATTTTGCTCTTGCATGTCCTTGTAGGCACGCTCATACGACAGTTTGTCATACTTGCATTCCTCTGTTTTTCGATCAAGCTGTTTAAAATAGGACACGTTTTCTTTTTCAAGTTTCATAAGAGCTTTTTCATATTTTGAAACAATTTCGGAGGTCTCATCCTGGAGTCTTTCATGATCTTCAACAGAATATGTTTGTAAGATAATGGACATGATATCGGTAGTCATAACATCTTCGAAGAGAGGATCATTCAAATTTTCCAAAACTTTGATGTGTTCAAAACATTCATTAGCTTGCTTTACCAGGGATTTATGGTCCTTGACAAAGTCAACTGTTTCTTTCAAAAGTGCTTTTTCAACATGAATTACCCTTGAGTTGATGTTATTCAGCTGAGGGGCAATTTGAGTTTCAAAAAACTTTCTCTGTTCGATATCAAAAGTAGAGAACCAGTTGTTAGGTGTCATAGTGGTTTTAGTTTTAACAGTCTCTTGAAGACTCCCAATTCTAGTTTTAACATCGTCTAAAATGCTTCTAGTATCACTTGTGTTAAAAGGATTGTTTGAAGACATTTGTTCGATTTTCGAAAGAGATTTGGAAACTACAACTGGTTTTGAAACTGGTTTTGAAACTGGTGTTGACACTTTGTTTGAAACACTTGGTGTGATGGAAAACTTTGACGTTTCTTTTTTATTAACAAAAGTAATCCCATTAATTTTGTTCCATTTGTTATAATCAATCGGTTTAAGATCTGGATTCTTTTGTTTCATTTTTGATCTACTCTCCTCAGCTAGTTCCAACGTTTCAAGAGAATCACGAACAATTATGGGTTCATGCAAAGGTTGTCCATTGTTCAACACATTCCGTTCTTTCTGAGCTTTCTTGAGGAATGAAGGAGGTGAGTTACCAAGAGCCATTTTATGTGAAGTGTGAAAAATCGGATTTGCTTGATTAGAAAGCATCTTGTTTGTTTTAGCGGAATGACTCGTTGTAAGAAGCAAATTATCCAATTTTTTGATAGTTTCATTTTTATCCAGAATTTCATCAAGAAGAGAATCTTCTCGTTTTGAAAAATCAGCATTCAACTGTTTCTTCTCTTTTTCAAGATCAGAGAACAGTGCTTTTTGTTTAGAAAGTTGGTTGTTTAGATCAGAAATTTCCTTGTTTAAAGATTTTATTTTCAAATTCAAATTCACATCAAGTGTGTTATACTTGAGTTGCAATTGATTTTCTCTTAAAACAGAATCTCGATAAACAATTTCTAATTCTGAAAGTTTGTTTGTATGAAATTCATAGGCTTTGGCGTGCTCCTTGTAACTCTCAAGCTCAGCGGTCAATTTAACATTCGCGGCCTTAACTTCGCGATTGACCGTTCTAACTTTCTCAACTTCAATGCCACATTGATTAATTAATGATTCAAAATAAGCACGAGTTTCCTCATCAGTCGCAGTATTTTGTGCCACACAGCCTCCACTAGGATCCACATATGGAGTTTCGGAGTTCGTATTGCTACAACTCGGATTGTCCAGGTATGTATCATAAGTGGGTGTTGGCGTCACAGAATTCTGTTCGTCATGAGTAAACACATCAGATATGACATTGTTATAACATAGATCAATGATTGGTACCTCAGATACTGTATTGGCGTCATAGACAGGAGGTGAGTCTGACTCAGTGTCATACTTAGCTTCCTGAAGATTTGCCATGAAGATGCAATTCGCATTGAGTTCCTCGAGGTCTTCCAAATCATCCATAATAGCGAAAAAGTCATGTTCCTCAGCACTCAACTGGAACCCCGCTTCTTGCTTATCTGCTAACAAAGCAGCTTTCCGAAGAAAATCACCATTCTTTTTGTGCCGCTTAGTGGGACAGTTTCTTGCCATGTGACCCACTCCTTGACAGTTATAACACTTAATCTGATTACCCTGATTCACATTTCCATAATTCCCAACGACTGGAGCTGCAACATTGCCATTCTTATTACCCACTGCTCTATTCCCAACATTCTGTCCCATCTGATTTCCAACATACTGACCCGACTGATTACCCTGATACGGAACCGCCTGATTACCCATGCGACTGCTAAATGCTTTATCCAATAAAGAAAATACTTGTTGCAAGGTCGCTTCTACGTGGTCAGTTTCATTATCAGTGATTCCTTGTTCCTGGTATTGTGGATACGGTTGTTGAATGACTTGTTGTTCTGGTGGATAGAATTGTTGTTGTGGTTGTTGAATGTATTGCTGCAAGTTGTTGTTGTTGGAAGATGATGAAGCTTGTTGTTGTGTATTGACTGTAGTTTGAGTCTTAGCAATAAGTGCCAATCGATCATGATTCTTTGCCAATCTTTCTTTCCTGACTTCATTCACTTCAGCTTGGTTTTGTTTCAGAAAATCGTTGAGTTGATCAAAGTTCACCTGATGTAAGTCTTTTGTTCGGTTGACAATAGTGACATATCGTCCCCATTCTTCTGGAAGATTATTCAG